>JZKD02S2437548.1:355859-367677 GCA_000966675.3 Picea glauca | reverse complement strand
ATTTAATTTTAAATTTATTAAATTTATTATAATTTCAAACTTATTAAATTTATTAATAAAAATATTTATTTGTTTATTTATAAGATTTTTTCATATATTTCATCCCTATTGATATTTTTTAGATTATTAATATTGCCAACCCACTATCATGTGATATATACCATCCATCCAACAGTATATAGTCGAATAATTGATGCATGCTTATTCCCATGTTAATAAAAATAATTTATTTGTTTATTTATAAGATTTTTTCCTATATTTCATCCCGTTGATTTTTTTAGGTTTAATAAAAATATTTATTTGTTTACTTATAAGATTTTTTCATATATTTCATCCCTATTGATATTTTTTAGATTATTAATATTGCCAACCCACTATCATGTGATATATACCATCCATCCCACAGTATATAGTCGAATAATTGATGCATGCTTATTCCCATGTTAATAAAAATAATTTATTTGTTTATTTATAAGATTTTTTCTTATATTTCATCCCGTTGATTTTTTTTGGTTATTAATATTGCAAACCCACCATCATGTGATATATACCATCCATCCCACATTATATAGTCGAATAATTGATGCATGACTCTTTCCATGTGAGCTTGCTAGCATTCTTAGGTAATGTTTCATATTAGGTGGCCAAACTTAAGGATACGGGTACCCTTATTTAAGTTGGAGTTGGTTTTGGATGGAAATTTAAAAAAAAATTGGTTTAGTGAAATTATGTGTTTTTTTTTAAATATTATTTTTTTGGTTAATTTGTGAGTAATTATAAATTTGAACATTCCATAATGTGATAAATGTTATATTTTCAATGTCTTATAGTTAATATATTGTTTATTTTTATTATTTTTTGTACATTATTTGTATTTGTTGTGAGGTTCATTATGTGGTAATATATAAGTGTCAATATATCATGATCTTCATGTCAATGGAATGTTCGCAAAGGTAGTGGTTATCTTACTAACACAATGGTTGATCGATTGCAAGATGAGTATGCATGCTTGCCCAGTAACTCATAGTCCCAATGTACCATGACCCTTATGTCGATGACAATATCCATAAAGATAGCAGTCCTCCTACTAACATAATGGTTGATTGGTTGTTGGTTGAATATGTGTTCTTGATCAACCTACCATCTGGCTACATAGAATGTGTTGTGTGCATATGTGTGTGAATATAAACAAATTGATACACTTTGTCTGACCTCTTGGAATGACATAGTCTAAATGCTCTATGAATTAGTCCTTTTCTAGTCGCTAAAAATAACATGAAGATAAAACTAGCATTTTTGGCTTGGAATTTTACAAGAATCATTTTGAATTGATGGGATCATAGATATCAGATCTTAACATTGCATAATCTAGTTGCAATAGGGGTATTTGAGGATGTTGAATCCATTTTTACATTAAAAACAATAATATAATCAATCCAAAATTGCAATTTTCGCAAAGCTTGTCTAGTCGGATTTTGCAAATGACAAACCGAAATAGGTAAAATATGTAGCATGATTAGTTTTCTTCTCTTGGAATGATTTATATGACTATAAAAATTCCATCTCCTCTCATTCCCTTTATGAGATTCAGACATAACCTCAACAATAACATTTGAAGGTATTTATCATTTGACCTCCCCATTTATCTCGTCTAATCATTTGTGTATTATGTTGTAAAGATGTATTGGAACCACCCCCATTTATGGTCACTTAGTTATTTATGACATATAATTATTTCTACATTATAAGTATTATTTTGTTTATTAATTTTCATTGTGATGATTGTAGACACACACACACACATAAAAACATACGAAAGCATTTGCAAGTAGATGTATGTTTGTAAATGCATGCATACATATATGCAACATCTAAATATTATGTAAAACAACATTAATTGAGGACTTTAACATGCATGTAAAAGTTCCCATGAAGCTATGAAACTTTAATCATATTTGGAGCAAAACTTTACCCAAGGTGAGGGACTCAATCATACTTATTGATCAAGGTTTTATACAAAAAAAAAGGGAGTAAGTTAATAAGTGATCTACAAACCCAATCTTTCCAACAAGTTTATTTTTTTCCAATGAGGTAAAGCTCTATCATGATCTACTCATTTTTCCAAATTCTAGTGATTTTGGTTGTCTTAAAATAGGCCAAAATCCACGAGGCAATGTTCCATGGTCAAAGTTCTCATCAATCAAATGGAACTATGACTTCCGACAAAATTCTTTTCAAGTTTGGGAAAGAATTTTCACTTAAAAAAATGTGAATTTGTCTACTTATAAAATATAATCAATCACTTATCAAACACAATCAATTGTACATACATAAAACTATTTTACACAATGAAAATTCCAACTTAATGTTATCCAACTAAATAAAATCCAAAATAATGTCTCAACTCATATTAGTAGATCATGTGTTTTATTTCACTTGTGTTTAGTAAACACTATGATCATATTTAAGGATCTATGATTTGGCTATTAATGTGTCTTTATATTTTTCTTTCCCTTAAAGTTCCAATCCTATTTATTTCACTTGTGTTTAGTAAACACTATGATCCTATTTAGGGATTTATGATTTGGCTACTAATGTATCTTTATAGTTTTCTTTCCCTTGAAGTTCTAATCTTATTTAGGGATCTATGATTTGGCCATTAATGTGTCTTTATATTTGTCTTTCTTTTAAAGTTCCAATCCTATTTAGGGATCTATGATTTGGCCACTAATGTGTCTTTATACTTGTCTTTCTTTTAAGGTTCCATTCCAATTTAGGGATCTATGATTTGACTAGTAATGTGTCTTTCTACTTATCGTTCCTTAAAAAACTAAACTTTATACTTATTTTTCTTTTAAAATTTCAATCCTATTTAGAGATCTATGATTTGACCACTAATGTGTCTTTATACTTGTCTTTTTTTTAAAGTTCCAATCCTATTTAAGAATCTATGATTTGCCTATTAATGTGTCTTTCTACTTTCTTTCCTTAAAGAACTTCCTTCTCTCATAATAATCTATGATTTGCCTACTAATGTGTCTTTATACCTGTCTTTTTTTTAAAGTTCCAATCCTATTTAAGAATCTATGATTTGCCTATTAATGTGTCTTTCTACTTTCTTTCCTTAAAGAACTTCCTTCTCTCATAATAATTCCATTGATAAATGGTTACTTAAAAACCAAACTAGTGGTTGTTCAATTACATTTTGTGGTTTCACATTATCATGTTGAGTTAGCATTCTATTATTGTGGTTGCTAGGAATCGACAAAGAAGGCTTATGAGTTTGCCATTCGTAATTATGGACGCAAATTTCAAGCATATTCGTCACTTAAATCGTAAGCGATGGTGATATCCACAAGGAAACCTCCACGAACCACAAAGGTGTTTGTGGATACCACAATGGAAGATTTGTCGTTGGAGTATGAGACCGATGGTAGGCGGGACAAGGAGAGGTGCTTGCAAGTCTTAATGCCCATAGTTTGATCTCGTGATGTCACACAATAACTATAGGTTGCAAATGGAAAGAACTAGGCACGCTTTTGAAAGCAAAGCATGTATGTTGACCATTACCATTGCGTGTTGGTATGATCATAGAAATTGTGCTTTACCTAATGTGGATATTATCCACATTAATAATGTGAAACAAAGGAACAACTCTTTGGATCTACCTACCAAGAGAAGGTTTTAAGGGTTTAAGATCCATGTTTGTAAGCTTAGAAACCTGACCAGGGTCGAGTAGAGAAATTGAATATTATATATTATTTAAGAAGATTGGGTGCATTATAACCTATAGTGGAATGTCAAGAATAAAGGTATTGTCACCTATTATTATGATGATATTATCCAAACCATATGAAAGAGGTTTAAGATTTGGATGAAGACCTCTGAAATGTTTTCTTTGCAAATGTTGTCAGACCTTATCCCCCACATTGATTTGATGAAAACATGATAAGCATCATGTCACTACTTGGACCTTATGGTGGACCTACCTGGTATTTTTATTGGTTTTAACTAAGAATATCTTGGACCTCATGATGGATCTAGTGTATCCATTTAACAAGTTGCTCAACATTGGCATGTTCATGTCATCATTGAGGAGCTATTAAAGTAGATGGCATTGAGAAAGAAGTGTTGAGTGGTGCAAGGGGTTGAAAACCAAGAAAAGTCTAAAAAGGGATATGGTTTGTAGAGTCGTGAATTATTTTATTGTAGGTAAGTTGAATGGAAAACAAGCTCTTATCCCAAGTGCGTGAATGAACATGCAAGTTATATGTTTGAAGAAGATGAGAAAGAGTGCAATTAATTACTTTTGTTTACCCATCAAACTTAGATTGAAAAGTAGTATCTATCGAGTTGAGTGTACAAGATAGACCAAAGTAAATTCCAAAAGTGGTTGATTGATCCAGATTTATGAGCGGAACGAAAATAATAATAGATTGAATACAATAAAACAAAGATATTGAGAACAACAACAGATATCCAATGAACAATAACTTCTATTGAATAAATAAAATAGGATGCATTGTAAAACCGTAGAACTGAAAACTACTTGCTCGAATGGTGGTAGCTATCTTTGAGAAGAGATGTGGTTGTTACGTGCATCCATCTAAGCACAATGGTTACAATGAGGCTCTAGAGACCTTTTTAACTTTACTCATGAATGTTAAAACCCTATACATCCAAAAACCTAACCCTAGGAGATGAAACGTCAAAAGTTATGTGGGCCTCGATGGGTAAGATGGTACCTTAACTTCTTGGGGTCGTAACTTTTGCATACAACCTCTGTTTTAGGCGCGTGATAGCCCGTTGGAAAGGTATTTTCGATAACTACACATTATGCCATCAAACTTTGACTTCATCTATAGTTTGACTGTGGCAAGCCAAAAAAAAAACATTGTTTAGGGCCCAAAACGACCTTGGAAGTACAAAAAGATATGTTGACATGAAAACATCCAAAATAAGCTAGTTGAATTAGGTGGGCAACCACCAATCTCCACTTGGAAGCTAGGTAGGGCTTCAGACAGCCCCGAAAGTGTAGAATCCACAATTACAAAGAATTACAAAAGAACGTGTTGAACTAAAAACTATCAATAGGAGCCAACTGGAATAGGTGGGTGGCCACCTGGATCAGTCCTCCCCCCTTAAGAAGCAATAGTCTCCATTGCATTAAGTGCCCCCAATAGGTGAAGAAAATTTTGTTGAATTTGGCCCCGGGTGAGCCACTTGCCTTGGTGGAGGAGTTGCCATGCCTTGACAACCCGATAAAGTTGGATCCTCTACTCGCAAGTGCCCTTGACTTGTGTGTCCACTATCTTATCAGTGGATGCCTCTTCCATGCAGTCAGGGTTGAGCTATGTTGGTGTCAATTGTTTTGCGATCTTTGAGGTGTCCAATAATGGTGGAAAATATGGTCGAAGGAGGTCCACATTGAACATTGGGTGCAAGCCAAGGAAGGGTGGAGTATTGAGCTCAAAAGCATTGCTACCCACAACCTTGGTGATAGTGTACGACCCATATCGAAGTGGGCGGAGCTTCCGATAGGGCCCTGTAAGGTGCTCTTTCTACAAATGTAACCAGACCTTGTCTCCCACCTAAAACTGGTGCGGTACCCAGTGTTGATCATGGCGTTGCTTGTAATTAGCATTGGCTTTCTGCGAAATCTCATGGACCTGTTGGCGGATGTGTTAAATCCACTCAATGAATCTGGTGGCTTTGTCGGCCTCAGACTGAACATGGGAAGATTCTATTTGTGTGGTTGCAAGAAGTAGTGCAACATCAATGGGACCCAAGGGTTGGAATCCCAGCCCCACCTGAAATGGGCTATGGTTGATGGAGCTATGGAGAGCCCTGTTGTTGTTGTGTTGAACATAGGGAAGACTCTCATCCCATGTACGCAAATGCTTAGAGTTGTACATGCGCAGGATGTGGACAATCATCTGATTGACGACCTCTGTCTGGCCATCGGTTTGGGGGTGGAAAGCAATGGATTTAGTGAGCTTGGTGTCCAACAGTGACCAGAGACTCGACCAAAATGTGTTGAGGAACATATTGTCTCGATCTAAGGTGATGGTTTGTGGTATCCAAAAATGGACCCACACCCGTTGGAAGAAGATCTTGGCAGTATCTATTATTGTGATACTCTTCTTGCAGGTTGTGATAATGGCCATCGTCAAAAACCAATCAACCACCAGAAATATACAATCATTGTCATGCTTGGTGGACGAAAGGCTAGACATGTAATCCTTTGAGATGGATTCCCAAGACCTCTTGGGAGTAGGAAGAGGGGTGTATAAGCCTTGCTTCGTGATGGTTGGCTTGGAAATGTCATAAGCAATGCAAGATCTGATATACTTGCGGACATCTTGTTGAAGTTTTGGCCAATAAAAATGTTTATTTCGAATGAACACATTTTTCTCCACGCTAAAACGTCCTCCCATCTGACTGTAGTGAGCCTCCCAAATCATCTTTGAACGCTTGCTTGTGGGAACACAGAGGTGGCCTAGATGGCATAACAACCCATCCTGCATGTGAAAATCGGTGACAGTCGCTCCTATACCTAAGAGCTGATAGGTGGTGGTGAAGTCAAGGTCACACTGATAAAGTTGGGGCCACTCAGATGTATCATGCCCACAGGAATGGAGCATTGTGGTGAGTGCAACAATGAGAGGGTGACTGAGGTAGTGAACGACACGATTTGTGCTCCTTGTTTTATACTTGATGTTGAGATGGAACTGTTGTAGGTATGTGGACCACTTTTGATGGCGGTCGTTCTGCAACTTCCCCTATGTTTGTATGAATTGCAAAGGCTTGTGATCAATGTGGATGATTGTCTCCTTTCCCAAAATGTAAGGTTTCCATTGATGACAGGATTGCACAATGGAATACATGTATTTGTCATAGGTGGGGTATTTCTAGACAGTATATGAGAGTGTATCACTATGGTATGTTATTAGATGACCATGCTGAGTGAGAAC
Source organism: Picea glauca (assembly GCA_000966675.3). Taxonomy (NCBI): domain Eukaryota; kingdom Viridiplantae; phylum Streptophyta; class Pinopsida; order Pinales; family Pinaceae; genus Picea; species Picea glauca. The sequence goes on along the minus strand of JZKD02S2437548.1, from coordinate 360,703 downwards.
TGCGCCTACAACATAGTCAGAGGCATCAGTATCGATATCGAACGGTTGTTGCAAATCAGGTAAGGAGAGTACTGGAGCTGAGCACAAGCGATGCTTTAGATCATCAAAATCTTGTTTTTGTGCCTGCCCCCATGCAAAATTTGCCTTGCCACCACTCTTGGTTGCTTGGTTGAGGGCCTGTGCAATATGGGAGAATCCCAACACAAACCTTCGGTAGAAGTTGGCAAGTCCCAAGAAGCTCTGAAGCTCGGATAGTGTGGTCGGGGTTGGCTAGTCACGAATGACTTGGATCTTAGCTGGATCCACATGTATCCCATGCTCATCAACAATGTAGCCCAAGTATTGGACCCTATTCATGCAAAAGGAGCATTTTTCCAAGTTGGCATATAGCTTGTGCTACTACAGAGTGCCCAAAACCTGTTGAATATGTTGCATGTGATCCTCCCAAGTTCTATTGAAGATGAGGATGTCATCCATATATACCACCACAAAAGAGTTGGTGAAGGGTCTCAATACATCATCCATCAATCTCATGAAAGTTGTTGGTGCATTTATTAAGCCAAAGGGCATGACCAACCATTCAAAGAGACCTTCTTTAGATTCGAAAGTTGTCTTCCATACATCAGCTAGTTCGATGGGAAACTGGTGGTAGCCAGACTTTAGGTCAATCTCGATGAATAAATTTCCCCCCTTGAGTTAGTCAAGAAGGTCATCAATTCGGGGAATTGGGTACTGGTTCCTGACTGTGATTTTTTTTTATGCTCTATAATCAATGCAGATCTGTCGGGTCCTGTCTTTCTTCTACACTAGCACAATTGGGCTTCCACAAGGGGAGGAGTTGGGTCGGATGTGCCCCTTTTTAAGCAACTCTTGGATCTGGCACTTGATTTTGTCATTTTCCATTAGAGAGCGACGATAGACCGGTCCATTATGCAGTGGTGCATTGAGGGTTAGATCAACTGGATGCTTGACTTGGCAGTGCGTCGGTACCCCGACGGGTGAGGAGAATATGTCTCTGTACTCTTCCACAATCCTATCCAGTTGCTTCTGCTGCAAAGAGAGGCTATGTGTAGAGGTCATGGCTGTGGCGGCGACCTTATGCTTACTGCGAGCACATACCACAAAGACGATGAACTTCCTGATCTGTGAAATGACCTTACTGCATTGCTTAACAGAGATTAAAGAAATAACGGTAAGCGACGCTACCTCTGGTATCATGTACAATTGTCTACCTAAAGTAATAATAACACTGCAGGGTCTAGACTCATACACAACATGTCGCTTCCACAAATATGGTTGGCCTAAAAGAACAACAAAAAATTCAAGGGGAGAAATATCACACAATACCTCGTCTTTGAAGGGCTTGATGTTGTAGAGAAGATGACAATGTTAGCTGACGCGAAGATCTCATCCTTGGCGAAGCCAACCGATGGTGTAGGGTTGCAGGTGCAATTTTATTGACAGGTCCAGTCGCTTGATGACCTCTGCTGAAATTAGGTTCTTTCGACTACTGCTATCGACAATGAAATGTAGTGAAGTCCCCTTTACCCACATATGTGAGTGAAAGAGGTGTTCCCCTTCCTCTAGTTCTTCTAGTTCGCTTGGTTAGACTTTGGTGGTAGTGATAGTGGCACTAGGTTCGGCATTGATGATCTTCTTCCCACTTTCTGGATTTGATTCAGAGTTAGAATCTACCTTTGACTCAGAAGCTTTCAGCTCAACCACTAATGATTTCTTGGAGCGACATTGTTCAGTGTTGTGCCGAGGGATTTTATGGTATTCACACCATTTTTCCATGTCCTTCTTTGACTTCTCATTACCCTTCTTGGGTTGCAGCTTGGACTGGTTGTCCTGAGAGAAACCATCTTTTCTTTATCCCTTGTTTTGTGGGTTGGGGTCACCTTTGCCTTGCTTTGGATTTGAGGAGTTTGTAGATCCAAACTCTCACATCTTCTTCTTAAATTTATGCTCGATCTTGACAACATATCTCTAAGCCGCACCTAATGATGCCATGTCCATAAAATCCATTTCTGTTTGAATGTATCTATGCAGACAATCATGATATTTGAGCACCAAATGTCGTTCAGAGTCTTTGATACCCAATTTGGTGCACAAGGTATGGAAAATATTGGTGAAATCTGGTGCGGTCTGGTCCCTTTCCTGACGCAGCATGGTCCATCTTGTGTAACGGTCCTCGTACCTTCCAACATGGTAGTATTATTTTTTAATGGTATCCATGAAGGAATACTAGGTGGGGGCAACCAAAAATATTACATATTCCTCTATGGCCCTTTGCTGAGAGTAAATATCCCACTAGTCCTTAACATGGGGGATGACCTTGAGGAGTGCAAAAGTAATATTTTCCCTGTCGGAAAAATTGTGGACTGAAAAATACCCTTCAAGCATATTCAACCATTTATCTACAACATCCGCATATATCAATCCATTAAATAATGGAATATCAAAATTTACTTGTAACTTGAAGGGGGTTTCATGGCCACTTGATGAAGATGCATCTCCCGTGGGAAATCGTCTAAGGATTTGTGCAAAGTTGTCCATCATTTCGTTCCTTTGTCGTGCAAGGGCTTCCTCGAGCAACATTTTAAAAGGATCTCCTACTCCATCATCTTTTTTCTCATCCCCCATGGGATGTTGTCGGGCTCGGCGTGACCGATCTTGCAAAGGATCGATTGATTTGAGTCCCAACTTCTTGTACCCATATCTTGTCGGGGACATGCACAAAGAAAAACAAATGAAGAGCATACTGCTCTGATACCGCTTATCCATATTTATGAGCAGAACAAAAACAATAACAAATTGAATACAATAAAATAGAGATACTAAGAACAACAACATATATCCAATGAACAATAACTTCTATTGAATAAATAAAATAGGTTGAACTGTAAAACTACAGAACTGAAAACTACTTGCTCGAATGGTGGTAGCTATCTCTGAGAAGAGATGTGGTTGCTATGCGCATCCATATGAGCAGAATGATTGCAAAAAGGATCTAGAGTCCTTTTTAACATTACTCATGAATTCCAAAACCCTAGACATCCAAAAAGCTAACCCTAGGAGATGAAACACCAAAAGTTATGTGGGCCCCGATGGGTAAGTTGGTACCTCAACTTCCCAGGGTCGTAAATTTTGCATATGACCTTCATTTTAGGCACGTGATAGCCCATTGAAAATATCTTTTTGAGAACTACACATTATGCCGTCAAACGTTGACTCTCTATATGGTTTGGCCGTGGCAAGCCAAAAAAACACTATTTAGGGCCCTAAAACGGTCCTAGAAGTACAAAAAGATGTGCTGACATGAAAACATCCAAAATAAGCTAGTTGGATTAGGTGGGAGACCACCAATCTCCACCTGGAAGCTGTGTAGGGCTTCAGACAACCCCGAAAGTGTAGAACCCACAATGACAAATAATTACAGAAGAACATGATGAAATAAAAATTGTCAATAGGAGCCAGTTGGAATAGGTGGGTGGCCACCAATATCCACTTGGATCATTGATGAACCCAAGGGAATGAGATAGCATAATAAACACAGGGAGACCAAAGTGTGACCAAACATATAAGATGAAGAGACAATATACTTCATGTGAAATGATAGACTTGTTACAAGTACTCATACTGGGCAGCTTAGAAAAGTGATCAGCAACAAAAAACAAGTAATCATGTTGATGGTTGGTGTTATATGTTCACCCAAATATAACACAAGGAGCAATTATAGATTTGAGGAAATACAAGGTTATTTGAAGTGTTTGTATGCAAAAGAGATGTGCAACATTAATGGCAAGTAAAGCAAAGAAGCAAAACATAGTAAAGCCAAATTGTCCCTACCTAATTATATGTGTCATTAATATGGTACGGTGTACACAAGTAAATGAGACTTGAGAGTGGAGACATTATGTGTTCTAAAATATTAAGAATTAGGATTGTTAGGTAAGTCTCTTACACTATTCACAAATTGCCTTAACTATTGGTATGATTAGAAAATATGTTGACTAAACACAATAAACTATGTGAGTACCAAGTGATCTAATTCACTATAAGATTTTTGGGATTTTTTGTGACCAAAAAAATTCCAAACTACAACTCTCCCCCGATTCATGATCAAATTAATCATTATTACAAATCTTGGTCACCACTTTGGACATTATATTAACCATAGAACTAACCTTGTTAACACCCACATCTACATCCAAATTATGGATGTTATAACACCTTAGTTATTTCCCAACCTAATGTCCATCATGACGACCAAATCATTGGATGTCAATGAAGATGTTAGTACATCCAAACTAGAGGCCCAAGAAATGTCCAAAACAATGCCCTAAAGAATTATGTTTTATGGGGTTACATCAACATCCAAAAGTTATGTCCCAATGCTTAAAAACCCTTAGGTCTATGTGTTAATAACCATATGGTCACCCTACTAATAACCCCTATGGTCCATGTGCTAAGAACCCTCATAACAAGAGCATCAGGGACGAGCAATATCATCCTTGATCTTGGAGAAAAACAAGAATTTGCTTTCAGATGGGAGTTAGGTGAGGCCACAAAGAATCAAGCAGAGGCATTAGCATTATTACAAGGACTAACGATTCTAAAGTAGAAGGGATTATGATAGATTTTGGTGGTTGGGGATTCTTCTATCATCATCCATAATATGAAACCTCAAGACGCTTCTCTAAGTAGGCTAATCAATATAGCACAAAGGATAGCAAAAAATTTTGAATACATCAAATTCTATCATGTCCCAAGAGATCATAATTCATTGGTAGATAAGCAATTGAATGAAGTGATCATTTTTCTCCTTGGATCACTTAGAA
>JZKD02S2437548.1:342903-355809 GCA_000966675.3 Picea glauca | reverse complement strand
TTTGATACCCACTAATCTAATGTCAAGGCTCATTAATATAATGGACAAGTGGCAAGCAATATCGAAGGATTGTACATGGATATTAATGGCTATTTTCTCCTATGTTCCATCACACATTCTGTATGTGGCATATACTTTATTCCGTGTAAGGATGGGACAAATGCTCTTGTGTGGTATTAAAATTTGAACAATGTAACATTCCCCAACACAACAGAGGCCCACTATTTACAAAATTACACAAAAATAAAAATGTTATGCTAATTAATATTGTAGCTTACTAACTATAGGAATACACACAAATTTAACCATTATGCTATCATAAATTTTAAATTCAGCTACAACATGCTGAAATAAACATGAATGCAACTAATAACTCATCATAACAACATATAAATCATTATTGTACGCAAAGTAAAAATGCAACAATTAAAATTCATAATGCAACACACAAAATAGATAAAACACTTATCTTCTTAAAATAGTTGTGCAACCGGATTCTTGGGATGGACATTCCGCCCAACCATAGACCTAATGTTCTAGATATTAACAGCAAGTGACCCCTGAGATGGGGCTAGGAATCCACAAAAGAGGGTGTCTCTCACTTTCCACTCACAACTCAGTAAAATCCCACAACCCACTAGTTCTTCCTACAACTATGTTAGGTACCAGATGTATTATAATAAGCAGAAAACATGAATATTGGAGCAAATACCAGCGGAACAACAAAATGTAGAGAACCACAAAACTAAAAATGATACCTTTATTGATATGAATCAATGTTCACTTGCCTCTTCAAGGGGGCGACCTCCAACAAAGCAACTCTCTATTACAATAATTCTCAAAACAAGACTTTCTCATGCCTCCTACTCTTATTTATACTAATTATATTTTCTAAAGAACATTATAGAGGAAGATATTTCTAGAAGTAGAAGCTTTTATTAAGTCTTCTTACATTAGACTTGTTCACATTATTAAATAGACCTTGTTAACTAATGTCAACCTTTATTGTTCACATTATTAAATAAGCCTTATTAACTAATGTCGACCTTTATTACATGGAAAATATATTATTCTATGTATGTGAGGGGTTAGGGAGGTTAGGTCTCTAACATTCCCTACCCCTTGAAGAACAACCTTGTCCTCAAGTCTTGAGATGATAAAATTGTTGTAGAATGGTGATCAACTCCCAGGTGGCATCTTTTAGAGTTGTATCTTTCCAATGAACTAACACTTCCTTGATCGTTCGTTGACGGAGACGACGCTCTCGCAAGTCCAATACTTCTTGTGGCTACAACCAAATGGAACCTTCTTCATCCAACTTAGGGAGACTGGTTTGAGTTCGACACTTAGTTCCAATCAATTTCTTTAAGAATGAGACATGAAAAACAATATGGAGCTTAGAATGACTAGGTAGAGCTAAATGGTAAGCCATGGGCCCCACTCGCTTAAGAATTGTATAAGGACCATTAAATTTGGGAGCAAGTTTCTAACAATTTTCAATTTTGTGTGAAGTATGCTTATAAGGTTGCAGATGAAGAAACACCTAGTCCCCTTCAACAAATTGACGTTCAAAACAACCCTGATCTACTTGTTGCTTCATGCGATTCTGAGCCATGAACAATTTTTCTTTAAGGGTATGAAGGATGGCCGCTTGCACTGTAAGATTATTTTTCAACCTCCTTAACCTTGGAGACACTTGGCATGTATGAGAGAACCGATGGTGGATTTTTCCTGTAAACTTCTTCAAAATGAGTCATGCAAGTAGTAGTATGGTAAGATGTGTTGTACCACCATTCAACTAGGGGTAACCATTGAGCTCACTGATTTTGTTTGTCATATGCAAAACACCACAAATATCCAAACACTTATTGACAAATTCAGTTTGGCCATCAATCTGGGGATGATATGCAGTTTTGAGATGCAATTGGGTTACTTGGATCCTGAAAAATTCTTGGCAAAAATTGCTGGTGAAAGTTGGATCTCAATCAGAGACAATAGAGTGAGGCATGCCATGAAGTTTGAATACATTATCCATAAAAAAATGAGAATTGTGGATGCGGTGAACGGGTGTTGAAGAGAACATAAATGAGTATATTTGGAAAGATGATCAACTACCACCATGATCACTGACTTATTGCCCGATTTAGGTAGGCCAATAATGAAATGCATAGAAATATCCCTCCAAATAGTAGGGGGAATTGAAAGTAGTTGGAGTGTGCATGGAGATTTGATTGTTTCTCCCTTATTGCGTTGACATGTATCACATTTAACCACAAAGGTGTGGACGTCCTATTTCATACCATCCCAGAAAAAAGAACGTTTGACCCGTTCATAGGTTTTGGTAAACCTAGAATGCCTAGTTGTGGGTGAAGCATGAAGCTCAGAAAGCACTGTGGATTCAAGTTGTGATTGTTTTCTTAAATACAAACGACCTTTGTAGTGAAGCTCTTCATTGTGCCAAGAGTACCATGAAGAAGCTTGAGAATGGTGTTGCAATTGTTGGATCAGGCAAGAACATTTGGGGTCTTGAAGCCATTCCCGACGAACAACTTGGAGCCAATCTGGTGCAATGAAGGAGAGGGAAAAGAGGGACCCTTCTTCTTCATACTTCGTGGAAAGAGCATCGACAACCACATTTTATTTGCCATTATCGTAAATGATCTCATAATCATATCCAAATAGCTTGGTCACCCATTTTTGTTGCTTCAAGGATGAAATTCGTTGTTCCAGAAAATACTTGAGGCTCTGATGACCAATTTTAATCTGGATGTGTTTCCCCAATAGATAAGGATGTCAGAGATCCACTGCATGAAAAATAGCCAACATTTCCTTTTCATAGATTGATTGGCCCAAATTTCTTTTTGAAATTTGTTTGCTAGTGAAAGTAAAATGCTTACCATCTTGCATGAGGACTACCCCAATTCCTTTCCCCGAAGCATCACATTCCAAGAAAAAAGTATTGGTCAAGTCGGGAAGTGTCAGGGACAAGAGTTGTGCACATAGGCTCTTTCAAGGGATGGAAGGATTGATCAACGACTGGGGTCCAAGTGAAAGCATTCTTTTTAAGGAGAGCAATGAGAGGTGCTGCAATTTTGCCAAGATTTTGAACAAACTTGCGATAATAGCCCGTTAAACCCAAAAAACCATGCAATATCTTAAGAGTTTTAAGGTGAGGCGAATCCTTCATAACTTCTGTAATGTCCCCATTTTTGGACATTATTATATTACAGAGTGTTATGCTTACGAGAGTAGCCAAATGGGGGTGACAACAAGTTCATGAGATATTGAGGGGTTTTATTGGGCTCGACTTGCATCGTTCATCATATTTCATCATCAGGATCCATTCCACACAACTTGGCTTTGGTTCCATTGCATTTCGATGATTTCTGTATTTTTGAGTTATTATGGGTCATATTTTAATTAATTTCACTAAGAAGGTCATTTTGGTCATAATACTTGGAGAAACCTCTTAGTGTAATAGCTCATCGAAATCGGGAGGAAGAGCACTACAGGATTAGATGATGAGAAGTGACTTTCAGTGGCCGAAGAAGCCATAGGGACGAATAAATCACTTTTTAGAGGAAAAAAGGCCAATTAATTAATATAATGATTTAATTAAAGAATAATAAAAATAAAGTAAAAGTCACTTGGAGGGAAAAGGTGAACAAGTGGGATAAAAGAGAGACAAGGGTCTCTATTATCTCATTATGTTGATTAATATTTTGATGTCTAGCCTCTTGGCTAGAGAGCTCAAGTTACTTGAGGGTTTTGACTAAATAAACTCTAGAGATTAGCAAGGGAGTGAAAGATTCTCCCGTTCCTAATCCAAGCTTGGTCAAGGAGGTGAAAGATTCCTCTCTCACCATTATATTTAGCCATAGGTTTGGTTTTTATAGTGAAAGAAGAGTCAGGGTGCAGATCTGGAGGTTTCCTACAGAGAGAGCGCATTGTGAAGGAGAAAACAATTTGATTTGGTTTCAAAGAGTTGGATCTGGTAGAGATCTTGTACCAAGAACATTTTCCATCCATGGGGTTACATCTTCTTGACATTATTGGGGTTTTCATGCTCCATATTTATATATTTTCATAGCTGGGCGAATTATTGCTTGAGGGACCATATTCAGAGGTCAAGATCTTCATTTCCGGAGTTGGGTTGAGCATTTATCTCTTGGGGATGAACTATATTCACCTTGGGTGAATTTTGGAGAAGGGTTTGAGTGCCATCCATTCGGAAAATAGATTGATTAGTGGTTGGGCGAAATTATTGGAGCAAGGCGAATTATTGGCACTTGGTAGCTTGGTTATCATTTGGTCGATTGCATTCTTGGAGGAGATCTATTGTGGGTACCCTTTGGAGGGTTTCTAGAGTTGGTTTGTTGCATATTTTTAGTGTTTGGAGCCTTCTACATCAGCCATATAATTTTGTATCAGATTTACATCAGATCTGTTCACCCATGTATATGGGTTAGCAAATTAAATAATAAAATCATATCTGAGTTATTTTGGATTCATTATGTATTGGAGTTTCTTATTATTGTTTCCTATGCATTTCTTGTGTAATTTACATGTCATTTCATGCCCAACAACCACCATACATAAGAAAAAAAACCAATGATGAAGGCTAGAGCTATATATATGCAAAGTGTTTGACAAAACACTTCAACCAACAAGCTGCAAATAAACATAACAACAAGCATAAATTCAAAACATCCACTCATTGGGAAGGGATTAGGTGTTGCATATGATGTGTTTGACATAATCTTGAACCCTTAAAATTGAGATAAGTGGGACAACAAGTATTAAAGTGATTTCAAGAGAGTTGAGGGCTTATATACCAAGTGTTTGACAAAATTTCACAACCACATTAATCTGATATTTACATCAGATTTGGTTGGGAACATTACAACTTCAATTTTCTTAGGATCCACCCGTACATCATCCTTGCTGACAATATGACCTAGGTAATCTACTTCCAAGGCTCCAAAGTCACATTTAGATTGTTTGAGGAAAAGTTTGTGCTAAGAGAGTAGATGGAGAACTTGATCCACATGGGTGAGATGGAATTTCCAAGTTTTACTATAGATGAGAATATCATCAAAGAAAACTAAGACAAAATGATGGAGAAAAGGATGAAAGACATGATTCACAAGACTTTGGAAAGTGGAGGGAGCATTACACAGGCCAAAGGGCATGACCATGAACTCATAGTGACCCTCATGAATTCTAAATGCAGTCTTGGGAATTTCTTCCTCTTTCATATGTATTTGGTGGTAGCCAGAATGAAGATCAAGTTTAGTAAAAGTACCGAGCATCGCTCAATTCATCCAACAGGGCATGAATGACAGAAATGGGAAATTTGTCTTTAATGGTGAGTTTTTTTAGGGCACGAAATTATAGACACATGCACCAAGTGCCTTATTTCTTGAGTACCATGACCACATGAGAAGAATAGAGGCTGGTACTAGGACGAATAACACCGACTACGAGCAATTCTTGAACATTTTTCTCAATTTCATTTTTCTGGGAAAAGGGATGATGATAAGGAAAAACATTAGGAGGAATGTTTCCTGGGACTAGATGAATGGAATGATCATGAACACCATAAGAAGGGGGAAGTCGATGGGGAGTGGTAAAAACAACTTGGTGCTGGGAGAGGATAGATTGGACGTTAGGATGCACAAAGGGTGTCTCAACAACTTGAATGGAATGGAGTTGGGAAATAATTCTTGAATGACCTTTTTTGAGGAGCTTTTCCATTCTATGGGAACTAATGATCTCAGGGGAGCTTGTTGTGATGCCTTGGAATTGATACTGATGTCCCTCTTTTTGGAATTACATGGCTAATTCCTTAAAATCCATGAGGATTGGGCCCAGAGTGCGTAACAATTCAACACTGAACACAGTGTCACAACTGACCATGTCGATAGAAAACATATGAGATTTCAGGTGCTATTGACCAATTTGTAAGCGCACGTTTTCACAACACCCACCACATTTCATGGAACCACCATTGGCAATCATGATTTGAAAATTGTTGATGGCACAAATATAACAATTGATTTCTTGGGCAATGCAATGGTGAATAAAATTATGGGTGTCTCCACTATCAACAAGGATTATGAATTTCCTATGCTTAATGTAGCCAATGAGCTTGAGGGTTTGGTGAGCAGAGAAGATAGTGAGGGCATGCAATCAAATCAACTGTTAAAATTTTGATGGATCAATGGGCGAAGTAGTATAATCAATTAGGGGTAGCTCTTCCACAAGGGAAGCTTTATCCTCCTCGTCAACAACATCCTCATAAATGGCCATAAAAACCTTATGTTCCTTACACTTGTGCCCAAGAAAATATTTGTCATCACAATTATCGCAAAGACCCTTGAGTTGGTGTTCATCCATTAATGCCTGAGTTAATTTATGGATCTTGAGAGGGGTGGCATGAGGGGCAAGATTGGTAGGTCGAGGGAGGGGAAGAAAAGAGGGTTTTTTGTTCGGGGAAAAGACAACATGATGTGCTTCTTTGGCGCGTTTAGTAGCTTCCAACCAAGTCTGGGGGTGAGCCATGAGGACCAACACACATATTTCATCCTTTAGGCCATTGATAAAACATTCCCTAAAGAAGGCACTTGTCATGCCTTTCATTCTAAAATCTAAGTGCTCAAAGGTGGTTATAAAGTCTTCCATTGTTCCATCTTATTTCAATTTGGTCAAACGACCTAAATAGTGGGTGTCGGTCTCAAAGCATTCATAAAGCTCTGCAAAAAATTGGGTCCAAAAAACATACCCATGCATTTTTACGCCATTACCACCGTTCAAGGTCCATATAGGGAACAACGTAACGAAGTTTGTCCAACTCATCAGTAATGCCATGCAAAGAAAAATAATGCTCCATTTGGGTGACGCGGCCCATGGGATCAAAGCCATCAAATTTATTGACCTCAACTTGGGGAAGACAGGGGTTATGATGAAAGGGGTTGGAGTGAAAGGTGATAGTATGGGAGGAGTCAACACCATACTTGGGAGGGTTGTTCGGGGAAGGGGGGCTCCTCAAATCGGTTCAATAATCAGTTGAGAGTGGCATTGAGGGTGTCAAATTTGCTGTCAAATTTTCCTTCTAAGTGGTCAAATTGATCTTAAACTTTGGAAAATTGGGTCTGTACTTATTTCTTGAAATGTTCAAACTGGGCCTTGTTCAGTTTGATTTTATCCTACATTTCTTGGGTGGGAGTGGTGGCCATGTGCAAAGTTGGGGTGTCAAGAATGGGGAGTGGGTCCACTGGAAAATGGTAGATAAGTGGTATATATCACCATGATTAGGGTGACAAGGGAAAGCCAATGGGTTAGGTGTCAAATAAGGGTGTCAGGAAGGGTGGGTGGGACGACATAAAAAAAGGGTTATAAGTGATAAGTACCACGACGATCAGGGAAAAAAGGGGAATCCAATGGGATAGGTCGTAAATAAGTTTGTTAATAAGGGGGTCAGATCCACAAAAAAAATGCTTAAAAAAGATAGGTACCATGGTGATCAGGGCGAAGAGAGGAATCCAATGGGATAGGTCCTAAATAAAGGGTGTCGACGAGACCACTATACTCTTTTTTACTCCAAAGTTATACTTCGACTTGAAGAATACTGCAGTGATAAAGTGCCCAAATTGTTAACATGAAACATTATGTAGGAATTTCGTAACCAAAATGCAAGAGGCAGGGTTGTGCAATGATATATCTCATCTGTTCCTTTTCTATTCCATTTCTTTCCTAAGGGTTAGGGTTTTCAAGGTTCCTACAGACAAGGGTTTACCCTGTGCTATAGCTCTCTGATATACGTGCATGCTCGAATACTAGTACTCGACCCAATATCTCAGGGCACCAACTAAGGAGGCTCGACTGTACCCTTAGCCATACTACTCAATTACCCAAGTACTATAGAGTATCTTCCCAAGTGTTGTTCTCAGTGTCACTATAGCAGTTAGGCGACCGATTGCCTGATCTAGAGTTGGTTTCAAGAGACCTAGGGGACTCACGATATACCTAACAATACGTGGGAGTGATGGTCGTGTACAAATTCTTTTTGATGGGGTATTACGCGAGGGGTACCAACAAGGGTTACAGAGGTTTCCAACTAGGTGAAATGTTTGTTTCTAATTAACCTCGTGAAATTGTTTGTATTTCATGTGTGTAGTCTTCCCCACTACAATTTTATCTGCTGCGCAATAGGTTTCGATGCTTTAAAGACGTCAACAATACATGTCTCTACCCTAGAAAAAATTCCCATAATTTTCGCAGAGGAAAGTGCTTTGATACCACTTTTTAGGTACCAAATGTATTATAATAAGAAGAAAACAAAAGTATTGCAACAAATACTAGCAAAACAACAAATTGTAGAGAACCACAACACCAAAAATGATACCTTTATTGATAAGAAGAAATGTGCACTTGCCTCTTCGAGGGGGCAACCTCCAACAAACCAACGCTCTATTACAATAATTCTCAAGACAAGAATTTATCATGCTTCCTACTCTTAGTTATATTCATTCTATCTTCTAAAGAACATTCTAGAGGAAGATATTTCTAGAATTAGAAGCTTCTAGACTTGTTCATATTATTAAAAAATATATTATTCTACCTACATGAGGGGTTAGGGAGGTTAGGTCCCTAACACACTATCTTGATTTCCACCAGATCTCTTCCACACACCTACCCAACCCAAGGAATGTACCCCTTCATTGCTCTCAGTCCATTCGGCTGCATCATTTTTAACAGGATCTCTGGCACAGGTGAGCAAGAATCTCACTACTAGGATATCAAGGAAACTTGCTATTAGGAAAACGACTAGGAAAAATAAACAATTGCAGCTTGTAGCTGCAGTGCAAATCACATAGGAGTTCACTCTTCAGGCCTGACAACCTAGTTATTCATTCTTCATCTTGAAAAAAAATGCTCCAGAATTCACCCTCCATTGTTGGTCTAGCTCCAACACTCCTCTCCTTGCTACTCTCTTGCTCAAGCGCACTTCCTCTTCCTGTCCTCCTCCTTTCTTGCATGCCAACGTGACTGTCTAAACTACTCTCCTCTGCCCATACAAATTTCTTCTTTTTTTTTGTTGTTTTCCTTACTTCCACTCATCCCCCAAGCAGATTGTACTTAAGATCAATCCTTAATAATTATGGGATGTGGATGATTACACCCACCCTCTTACATATATTCAATGTTTGGGATCTTGTACACTCAAGAGAAATCAGAAGGTTCACTCAAAGCGTTAAAATCAAGAAAAGGATTGGGAAAATAAACTCATGGATAAAACCCCCCTTTCCAGACCCCTCCTCTCTTGTGGATTAATCATCCCCCATATCTATCCATGTGCCCCATTAGATGGCATCACATTTTATTTATTAAAATTTAGAAATACAATTTGCATATACATCACTTGGCCACAACCATACATTGTATCTACATTATGCATTAATTATACTAGGGATGTTACAAACAAGATGGAAGATGTTTTCAACTGCAATTCCCCTTTCTCTCGTTGTCATTTGGAACTTGAGATTAGGATCCCTCTGGAGGGTACATGACAAATATCATCCATGTTTATTGAAATAAGGTTTAATGCTACTGAAGTCAATTTTACATTATGAAAGTCAGTGTTATTTGTTGGAAGGAGGGTGCATTCATCTTAGTGTGCTTAAATATAGCCCGATGAAATAGAAGGAAGCAGATAAGAAACGACGTCAAATTCTTATGTCCATTCTAAACATTGTACCATTTATGAAAATTCTAAATTGTGTAGGGGTATTTAGAGGTGTGAGAGGCACTTTAAAGAGGCCTAGGATTGTTTTTTGTTGATGCTCAAAATTGGGAATGTTGGAGGAAAGTACGGGATAGGAGGAATGTGTTGGAAGCTTGGGCTATGCAAATATCCCATATTACACCTATGGACCACATATTAATAACTCATATTGTCCTTGTGCTAATAACCTGTATAACCCTTAAGGTACCCATGTTAGCCACCCATATAAACCCCATCATCCCCATATTAATAACCCTTATGGTCCTCGTGTTAATAACCCTGAATTACCTATTGTCTACATGTTAATAACCCTTATAATCACTATTATACATATGTTACTAACCCCTATTACCGATATTGTCCCCTACTAACAACCCTTATATCACTTATAACCCCTACGGTCCCTAGATGTTAGTCACCCATATAACCCCTATGGTCCCTATGCTATTAACCCTTATAATCTCAATGTCTTAATGTTAATCACCATCACAACCTTTATAACTCTATGGTCCATGTACTAATAACCCTTTTGGTCCATGTGTCGATAACCCCTATGATCCTCATTATTAAAACTATTATAATTGTTATAACCCCTAAGGTCTTCATACTAATAACCCATATGGTTCATGTGTTAATAACCATTGAGGTCTATGCTATAACCCCTAAGGTCCCTATGTTAGTCACCCATATAACCTCTTTGGTCCCTATGCTATTAACACTTATAATCTTAATGTCTTAATGTTAATCATCATCACAACCTTTATAACTCTATGGTCCATGTACTAATAACCCTTATGGTCCACGTGTTGATAACCCCTATGATCCTCATTATAAAAATTATTATAATCGTTATAACCCTAAGGTCTTCATACGAATAACCCCTATGGTTCATGTGTTAATAACCATTGAGTTCTATGCTATAATAACCCAAATAACACATCTAACCCATATGTTCCTCATACTAATAACCTTTACCGTCCCTATTCTAATAACTGCAAAGGTCCTCATGCTCATAAACTATATGGCCCTCGTGCTAATAATGCTTGAGGTCCAAAGCATACTGCTTAGACTAATGTGGATATTATAATATCCACATTAGCAATATGAAAAAAAGGAACAACTTTGCTGGATCTACCTACCAACTCAAATAGAGAAGGTTTTAAGTGTTTGAGATCCATGTTCATAGCCTTAGAAACCTAAGGAGGTTTGAATAGAGATGGTGAATATTCTATATTATTTAAGAAGATTAACATTGAAAATTAGATACATTACAAGTTATGGTGGAATGTCAAGAACAAAGGCATTGCCCCCTGCTACTATGATGACATTTTCCAAATCATATGAAAGAGGCTTAAGATTCAGATAAAGACCTTTTAATTGTTCTCTTTGCAAATGTCATTAGACCTTATCCTCCCCTTTGAATTGAAGAAATACACAATAAGTGTTACCCCATGCGACTACTTATATTTCAATTCATTCTAGTTAAGATTATCTTGGAGCTCATGATAGATTTGTTGTATCAATTGAACGATTTGCTCAACATTATCATGTTCATGTGATTATTGAGAAGCTACTAAAGTAGATGGCATTGAGAAATAAGTGTAAGTGGTGCAAGGGGTTGAAAACCAATACAAGTCTTAAATATAAATAAATTATATTTAATTAATTTATATATAAATTAAATATAAATAAATTATATTTAATTTATTTATATTTAATTTGGATTTTAGTTATACAAATAATAATAATAATCTAATTTTAAGGTCACAATTGAGTTAGACTAAATTAAAGTATCTCATTATTTTGTTGATGGAATAAAAGACTTTTTTCATGTAACAATTTGACTTTATATAAGTACATAACTTACCCCTCTAAATATTAACATGTAACTTTTAAAAAAAACCACATATTCTTAACCATTATACCTACTCAAATTATAAAAATATTATTTAAATTTAAAATTATTATAAAAATTAGTAAACTTGATAAAATAAAATATTTTGTTAATAAATTTATTTTAAAATTATGAAAATATGTTAAAATAAATAAAAGAAAGTTAAGATAAAATAAAATTAATTTTTTTTATAATTTTTTTTTTCAATATTTTATTAGTATTAAATTATTGTTGATGTTATTAATATTACCACGTTAGACTACGATTATCGTTAGACAAAAACCCACAGGCATTAGGCTCTGCCACAATTGTCAGAGTTAGGATCCACGAGAGGGGGTTAACCCATGTCACAAAACTTGCGGGAAGCACTGAACCTAATGTCCAATGATCTCCCCCCGAGCGCATGTCGGGCAAGATTCAAACTCAAGACCTGTCGCTTTGATACCATTTGTTGGACTATGATTGTCATTAAACCAAAACCCACAAGCGTTAGTCTCTACCACAATCACCAAAGTTAGGATCCACGAGAGGAGGTTAACTCATGTCACAAAACTTGCAAGAAACATTGAACCCAATATCTAATATCAAATAAAAAAAAGATAAAATTAAATTAATTTATTTTATAATATTTTATTAATATAAATTATTTTTGATATTATTAATATTACCAACCCACTATAATATAATATCTACCATCCATCCCACATTATATTGTGTACATTACTTTTTAATGCAATAATTGATGCATGTTTCTTGCCATGTGAGCTTGCAAGTATTCTTAGGTAATGTTTTATACTAGTTGGTCAAACTTAAGAATATGGGACCTTATTTATTAGTTCCTGCTATAGGCATAGAGGGACTATAGTGATCGATAAATCGTTGACCTCATATTAGTCTATCCTTTGACCAAAAATATTTGTAGATTATCTATTGTTGGAACCAAGGAACTGAAAACATCGATTTTTGTATAAAAAAAAGTACCATATTTGTCATGATTTGATTGGACAAGGGATTGGAGGTCTTATTGTCGGCTTCGTTATTCCCAATGTTATATATGTTGGCATATCCAAAGTATTTGATCGTATATGGTCTTTTTTGTTCGACAACACATGTATTCCAACAGAGGACGAACACCTTCAGTAACCACTCACATAACCAGATCAAATATCAACACACCGATGTTTTCACGTGGTAAAACCCCTACGTGGAAACATCCACGGCCCCA
>JZKD02S2437548.1:284368-303613 GCA_000966675.3 Picea glauca | reverse complement strand
GAGTGGGTGGTTGAAACCTCCTTTCATTTATTAAGTGAGGGGATGGAAGGTCTGGCGAGCCGTCTACTCACAGAGGTCCTGTTTGTTGATTTTCTCAAAGAAGCCATACCGAAGTCCTCAACTCAACAGAGAAGTCTGCGCATGCTAGCCCAACACTTAATGGCTCAGCTACCCACTTTGCAGGGGCCATGCATAGTTAAGATGGCGCTTAAAGGAAGATATCAGTATGAGTTTGAATGAAGGGACACCAAGCCTTGGGTGACTGGGCACGCCTCTGTTAGGCGATTTTCTCTAAGTATATAAACTCAGTCTTTGTATTTTGTAAGGTATCAATGGTTGAGCAGAGCTCCCGGTTGTAAAGTTTTAATGAAGCACTGTTATTCTGGTTATGCATGAACTTTTGAGACTTCTTGCCTTATGAATGCCAGTTTCTTTCATGTCTTTGTTACACTGTGTTAGAGCAGCTCAGAATTGGAGGATCCAATCGAGCTGTAGCTATTATAGGATGATGTTGTAATGGATCACTGTAATAGTTGCGCTGTCTCTAATCAGTTCTTGTGATTTTCCCAGTGCTGAGTGACTTGGAATTGGAGGATCCAGTCAAGTCCCCTTTCAGTTTCTTGAGACCCTGAACCAAGCGGATCTTGCATTCAGAGTCTTTCTTCTGCAAATTGCCAAAGGCCTGTTGCCCAAAGTTGTTTGTTCACCTTTCTTACTAAGTCTTCCACTTGTTCATATTTTAATCAACCCACTGGCTGAAGTTAGATCGAGACCTCCTTTGTTACTTACGTACCAGACCCAATCCCTAAGTTAGAGTAATATCTCCTCGAGTCTTTATCTCCATTTGATCACCCCTTTATAAACAAATGATGACATTAAACTGATGGGTGTCGGGCTCTGCTTCTTCAAGCAATCCAAGAGTGACTTCCGACGCTAACATAAACTATTCATACACATCTACAACATGCATTCATATAAACACAAATGACATTCATAAACAAACATTCACCACACATGGATTCATAAACAGTGAAATCTGTTCTTTTGTATTAATGTCAGAATATCAATTACAATGTATGAGCTCGAACTGCAACTGGGTCTTGGCTCTCGCCTTGGATTACAATGGTTTTCTCTCAACCTTCAACAACCTCTACTGGGCATATCATACAAAATTTTATACATGAGGGGCTTGACGAGATTTCCCTCCAAGCTATCTTAGTGACATACCATCACAATTAAAATGCCTATCTACCGAGGCTTAATTACAATGAATGAACATTTACTTTCTCATATCTGAGGTGATACTCAAGATATGTAGAACTCAAGGCTAATAAAGGCGATTCCATCTACTGCCTGAACAAAGGCATCGACTCGGCTCTTCCAACCTTTCAACATTTAATTGCATTTAATTACATTTTAAAATTTAAGTTCGAGGTTAAAATGTGAGGGATGGCGCCTCTCCCCTCCTTGAATGCACGTGGATGTGATAAATGGCTAGCACGCTTCTAAGGTGGAGCCATGCTCCTGCATCATACTCCACTGTTGGGAAAATCATGAGCTCATATGCTTTTCTGTTGAAATCCCACTTAATCCCAAACTCTCCTTTGGAGCTATCGTCTTACTCCTCTGCTTTGCTACTGCTGCCCTGTTACTTTTGTAGGCTTCCTTCTCCTCAAATTCTCCTTGCTGCCAATTTCTTTTTCTAATTTCACCATCACCTCTCTTATCTCCTCTATCTCTCTGTCCAACTGCTCAACTGGCTAGCTTCTTCTTTCATGCAGACTGCTTTGCTTCATCTCCTCCTTATGTTGATTAAAGGGCAGATCATATCAATCTCCCATGCTGTCTTCTTCTTCTGTGGCCTTGACTTGCCACTCTGCTGCAGAATCTAGTTCTGCAGTCTCATCACTGAGTTGTTGATTTGCTACCTCCTCTGACATATTATCCTCTACCATTTCCTCTTGTGTTGGTTCATCTCCAAATTCCTCCATCTACTCCTCAAACTGGAATTCTCCTTCGTCTGTATCCAACTTAGCATGTTAGATGTGCTAACTTTGCACTATGACCCTTCTCTCCAGGGCTTCTATTTATTCACACAGATCAATGAAATCTATGCTACATGCTTCCTCTTCTACTGCAAGCTCTAGTGTTGCAGTGATCTTCTGTTTAGCTTCCTAGTTGAAAATTTTGAGCCATTCCTCATAATGATCTTCTTCTTCTGCTACTGCTTTGGAAGATTCTAATGTCTGCTCTTTCTCCTCTATGATAGTCACACCTAGTTGTCTCTCCTCTACTGCTACATCTACAACACATGCTCTGGCCTCAACTAGGCTATGTGGAAGGAATATAGCAATTCCCCCAATGATCATAATGCATTTTTGATCCTTCTCCATCAAATCTCCTGGATGATATGAACTCCTAGCTGAGTTCATTCCTTCCCATTTTCCCACCTGGAAATCTGGGATTTCTCCTCTGCTCCGCTGACAGTATATGAGATCAACTGATCTCATCTCATTGCCCACCTAACAATTTGAATTTCCATTACTGTCATCCTGGTAGCTCATGAGATCCTTTGATCCGTTCTCCTCTTCATCACTGAGGCCTTTTCCAATTTTCTAGCTCACATATGTGAACCAATTTTCCCGTGTCACTGAGGGTTTCATCTTCCTCAATCATATCCTCAATTCCTGTTGCTACCTTCGAGCCAAAAACTTTTGAACATGCCACTTTGCTTTCCTTTTCAGAGGCCATTCGTACCTCTAGTGTACATTTGCCTCCTGCTGCATATTCAATGTCAACCTCTCCATTTTAACTCTTATCTCCTTGAGCTCCTGATCCATATCTCCTTTGATTTTCTTCTTGTGTTTGGATTCTCGACCTCTCCTATGGCTTTCAATAGCCATTTTCATTTTGTTCCAGCCCTCCTAGAAAGTTTGTGGATTACTTTGTAATCGAGGGCATCTCCAACTTCTCCCTGCATCCCACCTAGCTATCCATTTGCTGCTGCATACATGCAACCATCATTCATAGAGCATCACACTCTGTTTCCTCCTTCACTTTCTATATACAGGAAAGTTTACACTCTGATACCACTTGATGCAGCCCCCCTCCCCTCCTAGGGGTTCTGCGACCTCCCGGTCAAGGATCTTCTAATTCTTGAGCCAAATTGGCTCTTTGGGCCTTATATAGACCCTGAGTAAATGACACACAGGTCCCCTTTTCTTCTACATGTAGGTCCAACTTACCCACAACCCTTTTCTTTGGCACTTCTGGCAACACCAATACACGAGTACTAGCTCTCGTGCTAGACTCCTTCTGCAATATGACCATGGGTTGTGATCGTGGGCTAGCTCCCTTCATGACTCCACGCTTCAAATATTTTGCGAGAAGCTTACTCCCTTTTTCTCGTTCTCTGAATTAGTGAATTTACTCGGGACAAGATATATGGCCCATGTCTCTCCCACAACCAACAACTGTGATCCACTTCATACTCCAGTGTTCGAGAGTTTCGAATGGATTAACACTCCTTTTCTTCTAAGTACCCCATGCCAGAAACTTCAAATCAAGCCCCACGTGCTTGTCTTGATCTACGATCGAGATTGTTCTTGATTTCCCCTCGGGTGAACTTCATTCAACGCTCCCTTTGCTTCTCTTTCCTTCAAAGTATCGAACCTCCTAAGTGACTTTTCCTCCTTAGTCCATGGATCTCTGACACATATCCTCACTACAACCAATGACCTTCATTGTCTTTGGTCTTCGTCCTTCGAGATTTTGCACCCCTCCTACCTCTGTTCCTCCTGATTAGCGAATCAACGAAGCATTGATATAACGCCACATGTTCTGTCCCAATGGACGTCCAGGATTGCTTCAGTTCCCAGTTCTTCGGGTATCCTCCCACTTTGCTTTGTTCTAGAGTACCTTTCCTCCGAAATGCGCAGATCTTCTCCACGTGTTCTCCTAGATCCAACAGTCCAGATCCAATTCACCCTTCGTGACTTCACGAATATTTCCCTTTGCTCCATGCAAATCTTCCAAAGTTATTTCCCACAAACTCTTGGATCTTCCGCCACTTGTCAACCTAGACGATGGACGGTCCTGACTAGCTTTGAGACTTCAAGACTTTTTCTATCCCACTCTCCTGTGCACTTTCAAAGAATTAAGACTCGTGTAATTTACTTGGATCCAAGACTTGTTGGTCCTTCGTGCCTAGATCCAATGATTGGGATCTGTTCTCCTCCTCGACACGCTCCTCCTTCATCTTGGAACCTGATCTGACAGTCCATATCGCTTCCAACAATAGATCTGACGACTGCTGTAAATTCTCCTCAGCTGTGGCTATGCCTTCCTTCGAATGAAGAATTTCTCAATAATTTTCAAAGGTTCAACTTCTGAACCTTCTCCTGCGAGCTCGGTTACTTTGAGTCTCAACTTGTGCTTCTCCTCATGAGCTTTGGGACTTGGAATAAGTCCGCTTCTGTGCGCTTCTTGCGTTTGAGCCACCGTCCACTACTTGAACTGTTCTTGGCCTTTTGCACTATTTGCAGAGACTCTGTGTGCAATGGCACTATTCCTTCTAAGATTTAGCTTGCTCAAATATCTAAAGGTCTCGGGCCTTCTGCGCCCTTCAAAGGACTTTCTGGTGCCCTTTTGGCAACCCAACGCTCTTCCTCCTGAGCTTGTAAAGTGAAACTACTTTACCTCTCACGCACTCCTTGCACTTGATTGGCCTTTAGACGGATGTTTTTCAACAGTTTTTCTAAGTGTTGGCATGGTGCAGTCCTTTCACAGGTCTTCCTCTAGAGTGTTCAACAACTTTGGTTCACCTTGAGCTTCAATTGATCAGACCTCAGAGGTCTCTGTTGCTTTTTTTCCTCGAAGGGATATATGTGCCCTCTTGGAAACTTATGCTCAAATGATGCCTTGCAGAGCTTACAAAGTGTTCAACAAATCTGTGAGTGTCCTCCTCTGACACTTCTCTCCTTTCTAAACTCAAAATAGAGTTCACCTGTGCACACTTGCATCTGCTCAATTCCCTCCTGACAGAGCTTCACAAAATCTTCGACAATTCTGTTTTTTGTGCCTTCTCTACACAATATATTCTCCAAGGTGTTCATCAACCTTGAGGCTCCTCTTGATATTGTGAATGTTCTGGTGTGCCCTCCTGACACGTTCTGCTCTGACTCAAAAGAGTTTAGATGCACACTCATTACGTTGGCTACAAATTTCAATACCCTGTTGTGCACTCCTTTCACAACCTAAAGGACCCAGAACAACTCAACAACTCTCAAACAGATAATGGAATCTATCTTCACCCTGCAGATGGAAACTATTCATACACATCTATAACATACATTCATATAAACACAAATGACATTCATAAATAGACATTCACTACACATGGATTCATAAACAATGAAATATGTTCGTTTGTATTAATGTCAGAATATCAATTACAATGCGTGAGCTCGGACTGCAACTGGGTCTCGACTCTCTCCTTGGCTTACAATGGTTTTCTCTAAACCTTCAACAACCTATACTGGGTATATCATGCAAAAATTTATACATGAGGGGCTCGATGAGATTTCCCTCCAAGCTATCTTAGTGACATCCCATCACAATTAAAACCCCTATCTAGCGAGGCTTAATTACAATGAATGAACATTTACTTTCTTAGATCTGAGGTGATGCTCGAGATCTATATAACTCAAGCCTCATAAAGGCGACTCCATCTACTGCATGTACAAAGGCATCGAATCGACTCTTCCCGCCTTTCAACATTTAATTGCATCTAATTACATTTTAAAATTTAAGTTCGAGGGCAGAATGAGAGGGTTGGCGCCTCTCCCCTCCTTGAATGCGCGTGGATGTGCTAAATAGCTAGTGCGTTGCTGAGGTAGAGCGATTCTCCTGCATCAAACACTTGCACCTTTACTAAGTAGAAGTAACGAGTGGATTACCAGGAAGGAATTTTGGCAGAGTTCTGGGAGATCCCATGCATCAAAAAGTGGGATATGAAGGGATAATGGCCAATCAAATGAATCTTAACTACCGAGGTGGAAAAACATTCTATAACAATGTGCTTAAATATAACTCGATGAATTAGAAGGAACCAAACAAGAAAATGGAAAATTATTATGGCCATTCAAAACATTGTACCATTTGTGAGAATTATGAATTGCATAGTGGTATTTGGAGGTGTGAGAGGCACATTGAAGAGGCCTAGGATTGTTTTTCATTGTATGCTTAAAAATGGGAAGGTTGGAGGAAAGATTAGGAGAGGAGGAATGTGGAATCCCAATTAATGCAAAGATAGTTAATAGCCATCAATCTTTAGAAATCAGTAGAGGAAAAACAAAATCAATTTAGAGAACAACAATCAAAGAACTTAATAAATAACAGATAAATTGGATATGTTGTGGGCAAGAATATAAAATATAGAAGTGGAGAAAGAGTTTGTTAATGAGGGGAATCAGTCAATGACCCAACCTTCCCTCTTTATTGTCTCTTTTGGAGTAGACAATTTGATGTAAAATGAGGATGGTATGGTGCAACAAACACCAACTCAAGAAAATAAACAATCTTCAGTTATCCAGTCATCCAAGGTTGGTAACAAAATGGAAGCAAATAACAGGCATGACCTCTATTAGTTTTTGGAATTAGTAATGTTTTGGAAAGTTTTTTTTTTTTTTGGGACAATATATTCAACATTACACTTGTTAAGTAGATAGTGGTAGATATAGAACTCTAAGACTAGCACATAGAGCAAAAAGTAGTTGTTAAGCCCTAGAAAAATCCCCATGTTAAGCATAAATGCCCATGTAAATACCTAAATATTGAGTTGTTATATTTCTATTGTTATATTATTATTGCTGACTAGACCCTTTAATTGTAATTGTACCCTTCGTCTCCTATATATTGTATACCAAAGAGACCTAGTTTTAGGATCATCTCATCTTGTACATTTGTTCTATTGTAAAAGGAGGTTGCCCCCTCGAAGAGGCTTATCTTTCATTATTATATCTATTTCTCAAGGCGTGGAGTTACTTCTGTCCCCATAATAATAATCCCCAAAACATCTATGGTTTACAAGATAATAGCTCCTATAACTCTTATGGGCCATGTAATAATAATCACAATAACCCTTAAGTTCCTCATACTAATAACCCTTATAACCCTTATGGTCCACATGCTAGTAACCCTTCCACTATAACTCCTAGGGTCCCAAAACCAATATCCATTATTATGCCTATGGACCACATACTAATAAATCCTATGGTCCTCATGCTAATAACCCCTATAACCCTTAATGTCCCAATGTTATCCACCCATATAACTCTCATCATCCCCATATTAATAACCCTTATGGTCCTCATGTAAATAAACCTTATGGTCCTCATGTAAATTACCATAAATCACCTATTATCTACATGTTAATAACCCTTATGATCATTATTATACATACCCCTATTACCCATATTTTCCCATATTAACAACCCATATAACCCCTTAGGTCCCTATGTTAATCACCCATATAAACATTATAACCCCCATGGTCCTTATGCTAATAACCCCTATAACCCTAAGTCCCAATGTTAATCACCCATATAATCCTTATAAAATCTATGGTCCATGTACTAGTAACCCCTATAGTCCATGTGTTTATAACTTCTATGATCCTCATTGTAAAAACTATTATAATCGTTATAACCCCTAAGGTCTTCATACTAATAACCCCTATGGTCCATGCATTAATAACCCTTGAGGTATATGCTCTAATAACCCAAATAAACATCCAACCCATATGTTCCTCATACTGATAACCCTTGTGGTCCCTATTCTAATAACATCTAAGGTCTTGATACTCATAACCCCTATGGTCATGCTAATAATCCTTTTATCTTGAGTGGGCCTAATGGTTAATAACATGTGTTTCCTCCTAACAGGTCACAAGTTAAAATCCAAAGGGGGGTAGGGTATGTATACCTTCGTGTATTTTACCAATTAAATCATTGGGAAGAGGGGGTCCCTTGTCCCACAAATAAGGGGGTCTCATACACCAATTTGGTGTTTGGTTTGGCCATGACCTTAAAATTGGATTATTATTATTATTATTATATTCATATTAATAAGCCTCATAGTATTTACAATCCCCAAACCAGTAAATCCTCTACATATTGATCATTATGTCTCAATGGGTAAGCCTTTCTAGGAGAGAGAGTTCAAAGCACTCAACCACTTGAGTTATCCCATCAATGCTATATATATATATATCATTTCGATAAGAAAAAGTTACATTCAAAAGGTGCATAAAACACACTGATATTGAACTCAAGAAGAACATCTTGATTGATATGTCATGTCCCCAACTATAAGCAAATATTGTCTTTGGGAATTTATCCCTCAATTTACATCGTACTAAAAATAAACTAAATGTGGGATAAAATCCCACATCGCATCATAGAAAAGCATTGCACCCTGCATATCAACCAAGTAAATATAAAAAACAACATCTTTGAAAGACATAAAATAGAATAATCAACCAACATGTAGGGATCTTAAAGAAACTAGAAAAGAAACCCTGGCTTCTTCTTCAACAATCTCCCATCTACCCTCTGATAATTCCAATTTTTTTTGGATAGAGTATATGCTTCCATATGGAGCTCCCTAGAAATATGTGCATATGATATGGAAATAAAATCAAGTTCCAAAGACTTTACTTGGTTGAAGAAAGGTGTCATGATATGCTTTTGTTGAAGTTTTACTTATACAACTTAGCAGTTACGATTCTTCTTTATTATTATAATCATTTTCCACATTAGCTGCATAAATAAGATCACTAACAGAGAGACAATCCATAAATAATAGAGACACACAGATTATCTTGGGAAATCCTCATGGGGGAGAAAACCCAACAAAACTTCCTCAATATAGATAGACCAAAGACCGAACAAAAGATCCTCCTCTACTCCTTCATTATGAAGAGTAGCGCACCACTTGACCAAGAAATACCAAGAAACAAACCAAGAAACCTCCTTGACATCACACTTCGCTACAATATCCAAGACTTGCGCACTTCTTCATAGCTGCAGAGCTAGTGCGGTGAGTGTGTCCAAATGAGGCACTAACCTCTCTTATAAATAGTGGTCTGTCCAGTCTATAATTAGGTCTGGGTCGACCTGTCACTTTCCCACTTAATTTATATTTAACTGTCAAGGAACAATAGGGTCAACTTTTACAAAGGCACAATAGGGCCTAAGTAAATATAATATAATAATATTATTCAACTCTCTCAGGTAGAATATTCTTCAAAGTTACAATATTTCAACACTCCCCCATAACAAGAAGGGTATTCTACTAACAACATCAATAACAACTGACTCGACTCAATACAAAATCAAGAGGAGGGGACATTGTCATCAGTGTCGGGAACACTACCGGTCATATCTAAAGGTCATCGAATATTTTTCTCATCATCAACATCAATAGAAACTGAACATCATCATCATCTGTAGTGTGGAGACGGAGTAACATCATCATCATCAACAACATGAAGCTGGAACATCAACATCAACAACACGAAGCTGGAACAACAACATCAATAGCACGAAGCTGGACCAATAACATCATGAAGATGGAACAACAACATCAATAGCATGAAGCTGGAACATCAACATCAACAACACACATATGGAACAACAACATCAACAACACGAGGTTGGAACATCAACATCAACAACACGAGGCTGGAACAT
This sequence comes from Picea glauca, assembly GCA_000966675.3. Classification (NCBI taxonomy): domain Eukaryota; kingdom Viridiplantae; phylum Streptophyta; class Pinopsida; order Pinales; family Pinaceae; genus Picea; species Picea glauca. The sequence goes on along the minus strand of JZKD02S2437548.1, from coordinate 293,861 downwards.
CAACATCAACAACACGAAACTAGAACAACAACATCAACAACACGAGGCTGGAACATCAACATCAATATGTGGCAACAGAATGAGGTAGGTGCATCAACAACAACATATGTGGTACTCTGACAGACTTTCCTTACCGAACCTTCAAAATTTGCTTAGGAATCATAATATTCCCTAGGATATAAAATCCTAACAAGCTACCACGTGGTACTCTAACAGACTATCCTTACTAGACCTTCCAGATCTGCCCAAGAATCATAATATTCCCTAGGATATAAAATCCTAACTAAGATACCACTACTGACCACAACTGGCATATACATTCACATGTACTCTAACAGACCATCCTTACTGGACCTTCAAGATTTTCCCAGGGATGATCTGTCTCCTAGGATATAAAATCCTAACTGAGCTACTTGCTGTTGGTCATGATACCATAGTATCATCAACATTGCTCCCTCTTTCGAGGGGGGTCCTTTCAGAGTACACCAAGCTTGTCTCGGAAGTACTCAAACTTCACACGAGACAAAGCCTTAGTCAACACATATGCAACCTGCTCATCTATGCCAACATATTGGAGCTTTACAACTCCCTTCTACACCATGTCACAAATGTAGTGATACCATATCTCTATGTGCTTAATCTTATCATGGAACATTGGGTTCTCTGTCATCTTTATGCAACTTTGGTTATCACATAGAATCATGGTAGCTTCCATCTCTAGTTCAAATAGACCTATCAACAACTTATGAAGCCATATGGATTCACAACTGGCGGAGAATGCTGCAATGTACTCTGCTTCTGCCATACTGAGAGCAATACTGGATTGCTTCTTGCTTTGCCACAAAGTCATGGCTGAACCCAAACTAAAACAACATACTGAAGTGATTTTTCTGTCTAAATCACTTCCAGTCCAATATGAATCAGTATAGCCATACAATCTGAAGTCACAATCTACAGTATAACATAGGCCATAGTCCAACGTACCCTTAAGGTATATCATCACATGTTTTGCAGCTACAAGGTGAACATGTCTGGGCTCCACCAGATACTGATTCAAGGTGTTCACAACAAAGAATATATCTGGTTTGGTATTCATCAGATACATCAATGAACCAATCATCTATTTGTATAGAGTAACATCAACTATTTCTGACGAAGTATCAGCCAATAACTTCAGATTCATCTCTATAGAAGTGGACATGGCTCTACAGTCCATCATGTCGAATCCCTTCAGAATTTCCACAACATACTTTCCTTGATTAGGGAAAATCTCTTATGGGTTCTTCCATACTTCAAGACCTAACAAATAGTGCATCGAGCCTAGGCCCTTCAACAAAAAGCTTCTTCTTACAATATTTGATGAGATTTTCTTCATCTGTCAAGAGTAAGTCATCCACATATAACAGCAATATAATTGGTCCATCGTTCTTAATCTTGAAGTAAAGGTTTGGATCAACTTTATTCTTGGTAAATCCCAATATCATCAAAAAAATATCAGTCCTACCATACCAAGCTCTTGGAGCTTGCTTCAACTTGCTGACATGAGTCTTCATGTCTTGTACTTTGAAACAAAATTTTCACGTCACATTGTACCAATATGGTACACTTGCTTAACCACAACTCAATATACATAATCATGTGTTGGTTCTATGTGCTTTCTGCAAATCACTATTGGTCTCACTTCCTGAGAGTATGTCCTCTACTTTTTCTGCAACTGTTCCTTTTGGAACCGAGACTTTGCACCTGCAACTGCTATTTCTGAAGCTGAGAATGACTTCTCTATTCTAACTGTAGCTGCTGAACTATGAGAGTAGCACCTCTACTCCATCACGATGATAGATTCATTTGCTCCCTCTGAATCTCATACCACATTAACTTCTCTTAATGGATCATGGTTGTTCTATATATACTTTTTTTGATTAATGGAGCAAGTGTCTCGTCATAGTCTTCCTTCTCTTGCTGGGAGAAACCACTGGACACAAATTTGGCTTTGTACATATTTATATTTCTATCTACAACATGCTTGATCTGTTAGATCAATCTAGGAACTCACCATTGACTTCCCTTCTAGTCTCAAGGAAAAATCCACATCTTAGTCCTTTTTACTGGCTTCCTCCTCTGTCAATGAAACAAGGGAATCTTCCTAGGAGGTTTCACATCTCCTAGAAGTCTTTGAAGCTACAATCTAGTCTTCTCAACTCATGGCATCTGTCTGTCCAGCCAAAAATACGTCTCTTTTTCCCATCCGATCCTCTCTAATATCATACTCACTTTGAGTCTCCATGCTCCCTCTGAAGCTATATAATCTTTGGAGCCATCTTCTCCCTCTGATTTGTCTTGTCAATGCTATATGTCTTTGCATCCCACAAAGTGTCACAGGCCCATGCTAGTCTCTTTCTGGTTACTGCATTGATTCTAGGTAGGCCCTTCTGGCTCTACTAAATCTTCCTGATGATCTGAAGAGTGATCAATTGCACTAGAGGGATTTGTTCTGTCATCTTTGGAGCCTTTTTCTCCTCATGATCTGTGTTCATATGAGATGTTTTGTATCTAGCGAAAGTAACTTCTTATTCTTTTTCTTCTTCTGTACCTGGATGTATATGGTTATGTATACAACTTGGATAATCTTCTTCATATTTCATCTAATATGTTGCCTCCTGCAACCATCACTATAGCTCCCTTCAGGGTTATCACCTATGACCTTCCTGGAACAAGAACAACAAGGGATAAACAATAGACAAGAATAATACTCTTTATAATAATAAACACAATAGCGAGAACTATCCTCACAATAGCTCCTTCAGAGCTATCACTTGTGACCTGCTTGAAACAAGGGTAAAAAGTAAGAAATACCATAATAAGAAATGAGATAAACACTCTTTTAGTGTTGTGATCAATCATTCCTCCATGGTAACCTGGAAACAAAACAAGAAGTTTCTCCTAGAGGAGATGATAGTTATATATGGTAAATGATTACAATAAGAATTTGTCTCAATAATTCTCACATGCTACCAAGTATAAAACTTTTCAAAGATTGCTATCACAACTATAGTGTTTACTTGTAATGAGGCAATTATCAAACTTGACATGTGTAAATTTTAATTTTATCAAATTAATCAATCAAACCTGGAACCTGTAGTCTTTTCCTCAAGAATGAGTGTTGTTTCTTTTTTTCTGAGTCTTCTTCACTCAAGATGACAAGTATTCTCTGCAACCTATCCTTTGTACTAAGATAATATGCTTTCTTGACAGGAATTTGAGTTAGAGAATAAACTCTATAATCTTAACCTTAATTAATCTAATACTTTTGACTTTAATTTAATGAATGGTTAATATGATAGTCATAACTTCAATAGATCAAAGTACAATCTAGATGTTCATAAGATCATAACAAATAGAGGCATATTAAATTGATCAAACCCGAGGTGCATTGTTCCTCTGAATGTGATGGATCTGAGATCCCTCTGGATCTATGATTGTTGTTTAGAAAAAAGATACTTTCTCCTGCAAATACCCTTTAAAAATAATGATACAACTTAAACATATGTAAGTACATACCTTTGACAATATCAACAGGTAGTGGTACCATATGACAACAACGATAATAAATAACAAGCCTTTAAAACTTCAAAGGTGCTGCAACTTGTAATTTAAAGGTAGCTAGAGATTTTCTAGGGTAAGGTGCACTAGGGCAATAAAAATCAGTCCCAAAATTTCACAAAAACTAGTATTGCAACTGACATGAATGAACTAGTACGAAGGAACTAGCACTACAACTGTAACTGATACTGCAACTAGTACTACAACCGCAACTGGTACTGCAACTGAAACTGCAACTACAACTTAGGTTTTTATGAGGAAACCCTAATTTCTCAAAATTCAAATTTCGGAATTCTGATCCAGGGACTAGATGCGCCCTCCTAGGGAAAATTCCTAGGTGTGGTTACTTTCTCTAGTGAGTTCATTGACTCTGTATTTTTATAGTTTCTGTACATTTATTTCATTAATAAAAATTGTGCATTACTGTATCTCTGTGTTTCTGGGAATATATCTGTTTATTTAATTCTCAAAATATTTCATTCTCAAAATATTCTGGATGATTGATTTAACTAGAAGTTTCATCCATTCTTCAAATGACATTGGGTCCATATACTTCTGGGAGATAACATTATTCCAAAGGCCTTCATAATTAACGAGCCTCCAAATAATTTTGGTAGCTAGTGCTTTCCCAAACTAGTGAATATTTTTTAATCCCCAACTAGCTACTACCTTTGGCTTACCAATTCTCTTCCATTTGACTAGTGCCATTCCATCGTTTTCCTTTGTTACTGTCCATAAAAAATGAAAGCATTTTTTCCTTTTTTTTAGCATTCTCATATTTATGTAATCCATATAATACTAATACATGATGATATATTTTAGAACGTATTTGACAAGTGTTGATATACCACTAACGAAAAACCACCTATTGCATGAAGTAGTAATCATTTTTTCAACCTTCTAGTATAAATAAGCCAATCTCATAAACCATAGTCATTATGCTTAAGCATAAAAATATGACTGTTGTATCTTCTTGACCTTGATATTCCCTATTAAAGGAGATTCAAGATTTATGAGTATTAGTTTCCATTTTGGTAGTTTTATAGTAAAAATAAACAATTTGTTTGTATTTTACAACTTCTCTTAGGGTACTATTCCCAAATAACAAAATATCATCCCTCAAAAGAAAATAGACAAAGCCAACTGCCTCCCAATCTTCATACCTTTGATATATCCACTCCTATAATGATTATTCACCATCCTACTCAAACCTTTTTCCATAATGAGGAATATTAGAGAGACAAGGATCCATAACATGAGACAATGAGGAGGATTGAAGGATTGGGCCTTAATAGGGATTTCTAGGCTAGACCACTTTATACATCGAGGCTGTAATTGGCAAATGATATCTCATATTGGGATCATAATAGGCATACCTTTTCATTTTTATGGAGAGTGAGAACATAAACTTTGGAGGAGGTATAACAGATCATAGGTCTGCCTCCCAATCTTCATACCTTTGATATATGCACTCCTATAATGATTATTCACCATCCTACTCAAACCTTTTGCCATAATGAGGAATATTAGAGGGTATAATGGACAACCATGTCTAGTAAATTTAGAAGGATTAAAAGAGATTGAGGTAAAGACATTGATACAGATCGATAAGGAAAAAAAAAGAGACATCCGATTATCTAGTTAACTAAGGGCACACTACAACCAATATGAAAGATAATTACATGAATATACAACAAACTTTCCTTACGATAATTTTTTGAAAGGGAAAGCTTAATACCATAGCTTGTAACGTATATTTTTGACAAAGTGAAGGGCTTCCTAAGAAACTCCAATAACATCATGGATCTATCTATTCTTAGAAAACCAAATCGCTTCATTGAAATAATGTTAGAGAAAAACCCCTTCGACCTTTTGGCAATGACTTTTGAAATAATTTTATATGAGGACTTTAAAAAGAGAGATATTCCTTAACTCCTCATAAGATGAAGGGTCATATCTTATGGGGATCAAATTTATGAACATAGATTTAATGGATCCTAGGACATGTCTTGACAACCTTGATTCTTTAACGACTTGTAGTAGATCATCCTCCAAAAAATCATTCAAGCCAAAGTAAAAATCAATAAAGCAACCTTTAGGTTCATGATTCTTGTCCTTTTGGAAACTCCTCATTGAATTCTTCATCTATGAACCTTGGGAAGTAAGAGGCCAGTTCGATAATCTCTACTATATTATCTCTTTCAGGCTCATGATAAATACTTTTAAAATGGGAAGCCCCTATGTGTTCAATATCCTTGAATCTTATAGCCATTCTCCGATCTTCTCCTTTCATATCCCATAAAGTATTGTTAGTTTTCCTCTACTTAACATAATTTTCAAAAATCTTTGTGTTATCATCTCCTTGTGCAAGCCATAAATCTTTGATTTTGATCATCCATTTAGAATCCCCCCATTCCAATAGTTCCCTTTTTCATCCTTAAAAACATTGAGCCGAGTATTTTCTTCATCAAAGAATATCCCTCTATCATTTTGGCCATACAATTAAGTAATCTTTGCTTCCATCTCAACCAACTATTCCTCTAAATACCAGTACTTTTCCTTGGGCCAAGACAATTTTGTTTTTTTACTCTTTCTAAATTCTTTACAAATTGAAACATTGTTGTCTCGTATAGCATAGGAGAAACATGTCTCTATTCTTCCTTAACAAGTTTAACAAATTCCTCATCTTCAAGCCAAATTGGAATTAATTTGAATGCGCCAAATAGTTTATTTTCATCCTTTTCCATCTAAAGAAATATTGGAGAATGGGGAAAGAGTCCATTATGGTAGCCTCACCCCAAATTTCAGCTCTTTTAGTAACAAAATTTAAATCTCCTCCTAAAATAAGAAATTCCTTTTTGAGGAAATCCCTTACAAAGAAATCATCCCATAATTATTTTCTTCTGTTATAGGAACCATAAATATAACCAACAATATGAACTTGCTCGTTTCAAGGAAGTTAAATTCTATCCAAATGCTTACATGAATCAAAGAATGATTTAGCAATTGATGGGAGGATTTCCACCCAGTTACAATGCCCCCCTTAACTTATAAATTGAATCTATTCCTACAAACTGCCAATTTTTCAAAGAGGAAACAAGAACACTTTTGGAATGATTTGCATCCAACATGGATTCTTGAATCAATATAATGTCTAGTTTATGAAGTTTTTGAAGATGTTTTAGGGTTATTTTTTTCTGAGAGGATCCTAACCCCTAGATATTAATGGAAATAACTGACATTACTTACTCCATCTCAAGATTGCCCTAGTTTCAAGGGCCCTAATTATTAAATATTGTTTACTACTTATAATCTCATGCTAAACCTTATTTTGAGATAACTTCAACATATATTTTTTTCTAAGGGTAAGGGTAGAGGATTGTTCATCATCTAGACCTAAGCCACTTACCACATCCTTTCCAATACAAGATTCTTCTATCCAGGATTGGAATCTTTTAAGTGATATCTAGGTGATTTTTTGGGCTTGGGGTTGGCCTTTTCCTACTTGGAGTCTAAGGAGGCTTCTTCAACATTTGGTATGGAATCATCCATAATAGGATGATACGAAGGTATGAGAGAGGTGTAAGGATTTTTATAATTAGGGTGGAATTGGGATTTCCAATTTTTTTGATCATATAACCTTGTCTGTAGATTTGAGCTCCACATCTTTCTTGGGCCTAAACCACTTAGGTTGCAATTGCTTGCAAGACCTCATAGGAATTCAACTATGGTAGTGATTAAACCTTTGGTGCATCCATATGGTTATGGATAATCATGAAAGGCTGCTTGATTATGCGTAATCTTGAATCATAAAGAAGAATTCAACTAAGAGACATGTTTTGTAACCCTTACCTATTCTCTCCTACTATAAATCCCTAGAATCCCACTGGAATCATTTTGGACATAATCCATCATAATGGGTGGCAGAGGAAACAAAGAGGAAGGTGGGACCTTACACTTTGGATTAAGGAGTGGATCCATAGGCAATTTTGCATGTCATCCACATCTTGAATGTCATATTCCAAAGCATTGAACTTGGGAGCAAGAAGAATACTAGACTGGGAGAGTCCCATTTTAGAAGGGTTCTTATCTAGTTCCAAAACATCCACTCTCGCAGCATGAGGAGAGTTTTAGGCCACACCATTTATACCAATATCATCACCATAGACTTAGAGGTCTGTCTCCGAAAGGTTTTCCTTCTTTTTAGTTGAGTATACATGCTTCTTCTTAAAGTGCATGTAGGATTTCTAGATGGAAAATATATCTTTAGATGTCCATATCTATGGAGAAATTTGCATTTAATGGGAACACTAACAAAATCCAATATATGATTGTATCTCCAGTTTCCCACCTCTATTCCCACTATGTTTGGAAACCCTATCCTTGGATCCATCTCAAGAAGAATTTGGGCTATAGATTTTATCATCGAGTTGGTTATATCATTTTCAAACCAATAAAGACCCCAATACTAATCCCATTTTATTTCAACATATGTTCATTCCATAGCTACAAGGGTAAATCATCCATAATTGTATCTTTTCAAACCTCAATTTTATGCACCTCCTCCTTTGTTTTACAACCCTACCCTTTGCAAGTTGGTTCACCCTCCAGACTTTTGGAAAATCAAAAATATCCAAAAAACAAGAATTACACCCTCATTGGTATAGGCTTCCAACTAATTAACTTCCATAAAAATGTTGTCTACAAGACCTCCTTCCCATGGATAATCAAGGACTTTTCATCCCCTATCAAACATTGTCTCTCCATCAACATTCTCTAGATGAGATATACTTAAACAAAGTAAGGAATGATAAGATAAAGGGACACAATGGGGAATGTGCCTTTCCTCTTGTGCTTCATTTGTGCCTATTGTACCTAAAGAAATTGGTGAACTACACACCTTATCTCTAAAATTTATAACACAAATGATACCAATTTTCTTTTAAAACCCATTTCCTAAATTGAGAACCTCTGACATGTTTTCAAAGGGGTGCTTAGTATCATTGGAAGGCGCTTGACAAAATCCCTAGGAAGGGCCTCCTTAGGGAAATGAATACCTTCTTGGAATGCTAATGGAGGTATGATTGGGGTTAGATTTAATACCAAGTTAGAAGGAAAAAGTGGATATTTGTCCATTTTCTAAGTTTTGATGGTTTCCTCATAAGAGTAGAAAATAGATCCCTTAGTCAAATCATATGGATCCTTGTCATAGTTTAACAAGTCACTGTCTTCGTTTGAATTTCCAAGGAAAACCTCTTAGGATTCCCCTATTACTAGGATATACAAATGGATAGTGACTCAACCACCAATTACCATAGTGGCTAGTAACCTCATGATATTTGATTGGATTTAAAACTGTGATATATGGCCTCCCCATCAGAAAAATGCCTTCGAAAAATGATTCAACCAATTAAGCTAACCCTTGGGGCTATATATATTATTTTTTCAAGGAAATGATCCCCCAAGGAAATATAAGGACACTTCCTCAAATTTGTGGATTGCATATGTAGTAACCTTGTTGATGTAAACTAGTATGCCTCAACCTCTAGGACTCATCAAAATTTCACCCCCAATGCCACTTTTCACTGGGAACATTGATCCTTACTAAAGGAATCAAACCCGATTCGGTGATAGGACAATGTGGTACTTAATCTATTTGATCTACCCCTTGAGGCCACACACACACATACATATATACTTTTTTTTCTAAGGAAAACCTTACAAGATCCCCTCTTATTCCCTAAAATATATGAATGTAGGGTGGCTCAACTACAACCATAATAGAGGTTGGTAACCCTGAGGGACTTGATCAGATTTGAACTTGTGAACTATGGTGTCCCCATTGAAAACATGTCTTGGGTTGATCATTAAACTAATTGAGATAACCCTTTAG
>JZKD02S2437548.1:221704-256137 GCA_000966675.3 Picea glauca | reverse complement strand
ATATAGGAGACTAGGAGGTATAATTACAACTAATGGAATAAATCCGTCATAAATAAAATAACATTACTAATGTAATTTTCCCCAACTAAGGGGTAATGAGCCAATATTAGGGCTTAACAAATCACAGTGTTATCAGGATCTTCCGTTCCAAGGAAAATCCCTCTTTTCTTCCATACCATGTATCTAATAAAATGTTTATTATGGAAGTGGAAAGGAAATATAATTTCTGGCTCCACTTTTTCCACGAGAAAGAGAAACATAAATTCATACCCCTTCCTTGGAAAATTGGAGACTTCATATTAAAGAATATAAACAAAATTGATGAGTTTGTGAATCACTTCCGCAATGTAAATATGAAGTATGCCGAAAATATAAAGTGGTTTGATTCTAACATAATTTTTGTGGAACATATGCTGTCAGCAGGATTCAACAACTCATTAGTTCATACTATTTTGAGTGAAGAAGAAGATAACAACTTAATCTCTCCTACTCACAATGCTGGTGACTTGGAAACAATACTTAGTACTAATGAGTTTTAAAAGTAGAAATGAAAAGGTCCCAGTGAGAAGAGCGCCTAGTCTCGAGTTGTTACTCCTAAAAATACTACATCTTGAATCAATGCTCCAATGGACCACCAAACTAGGAAAGTTACCAATAGTAGTTCAAGTGGCAGAGGATAAAATAATCCTCCCCACTCAAAAAATTGAGAGATCACACAAGCTCCCTCTGAGAAAGAAGAGGAAGAACATTGTGCAACAGGAAGAAGACCATTGCATAGAAAATGAAATCAAAAAATTCTCTCTTGAAGACATGGAGGTCGAGGCAGACATCAAGAAAATGTTTCCCACCATTGATAAGCCAACCATTGATCAACTGAGAAACACGACCCATCAAAATTCATCATTATAGATCATTGAGAATGAGACTTTCTGTGAATAAGAGTCATTCTCTTTCCGAAGCGTTGTCTTCGACAAGGAATCTAAGAAGTTGATTATTGAAAATAATGATATGAAAAATAAGAAAGGAAAATCTCGTTCGGAGGTTGACCTAAAATATTTGTGGCCCTCCCAAATTTCCAAAATTCACAGAGCAACTAGGGATCCTCTCAATGATTCCATCAATGGTCTAGAAGTAGAAAACATGAAGTTGAAAGAAAGGATCAAGAAACTGGAAGACGCCTTAATGCCTCTTCCACTTCTTGCTAGTCCTTTGTCAATAGTCAAACCCACCACAATCACTGTCAAATTGAAAGGATCTTAAAGCCTATTTATAGCTTCCTGGATCTACGTAGAAATAAATATTAAAAGAATGACATTGATCACAAAGACATGGGAGGTTTCGAAAAAACATTGTTTCTTTTGGCTCGAGGGCGCATGCCTTCCATGAATATTTGCAGGTTAATTTGAAGAACGAAGAAGATTTTTACATTGATGTTGTATTACCACTTGGAAAAAAAGTCTCTAACATGATGAAACTAAGGATAAGAGAGGGGGATATTCCCTCCCCAAGTCGGATAAAAGAGTTGAATGCGTGCCAGAAGGAAAATATTAAAAATATGAATAATATTGTTCAAGCATGCAACCAAGCTATGTCAAAGAGGGAAGAATTGTTCAAGAGACTCATGGCGATAGACCTAGCTAGAGACACTAATGAAATACAAGACCCCAAATTAATTCTCAACTCAATGTTCCTAACAAAGCAATGGTTTGATGAACACGTTGAGATATTTAAAGGGTTAAGGGTTATCAATTGAAATTTTTTATGGTATACTTGAATATGATGAAGATGACATAGACAATTGGCTAGTGGACTATTCCGTGAAGAATCATGATATTGAGGAAGCACTACATGGTATTTCCCTTGATTTGAGAGTCTTGGAGGGTGAGCTATTCAATATCAAAATATGTCATGAGATAAATGTGGCACCAATGAAAAATTATATTTAAGAATGGTTCAAGAAATCAATCGACAAATTGACCAACGAGGGGAAAGAAACAATTGAGATGATTCCTGTAACCGTTAATGAAGACAATAAAAGGACACCAACAAGCAAGTAAAGACACAATAGATCATCATAGTAAGTTTATGCTGATCATATCTTTCTTTCTTTATCATTTCCTTCATCTAGTTACTCTACTTCTTTGAATTGAAAGGTTTAACCAAAGTCTGATAACTTCTCTTTTTCTTCTTTCCAGGTCTTGCTGTTCTTTTACCTCCCATCATCCTCCTTCTATAATATTAATTATTATTTATATTTGATTTATGGTCTGTGGGAGCCCCAATCCCAGTCCTTAGGACAAACACATTTTAAATTTCAAAGAATATGTAACATACTATATATTTTTTAGAAATTTCAAGAGAGCTATTTCAGGATCCGTTTTGGATCCGTTTTGACTATGCTTTGTAACTCTGAGTTTTGAGTATAAAGTTTTTGAGATTGATCTATCATTTCTTTATTTGAGATTCCCCTATGTCCACTTTGTTAAAGTTCTCTTATGCACGTGGATCATCTTCTTTTTATTTTATGTGATCAAAAATATTTATTTTAACTATGATGGATGTGAGGAAGTTTTGCTTACCTGTTTTAAATGTACGAAGTGCATGTTTCCTGGTCATTTCTCAGGTACTTCCTCTAAATAGAAAACAAAACATTTTCCTTTTGTTTTTTTTTTCAATCTTTATATTTCTTTGATTACCACGACGAACTTCTACAAAGTCCCATATTCTGAAGACATAGAGTCCCAAGAAAATCTTAAAGTAAAGAGGAGTACCACCTCTATAAAAATGTAGGGTTATTTACATCCTCGTGAGGTTGTCGTTTCGGTCATAACAGATTCAAGCATCAACAACTTGTTTTTAATTAAAATTCTCTTTAGCTTTAAATAAAAATATCAACCATGAATTTGCAGCCAAGTATACCTTGGCACCAATTAATTTACAGGTATTTGAGCACGAGAAACATGATTCCAAGCCCAAAATTTTCCCAATTATCACCTAATGTTTTGTATTGACTTTAGATAGTATTTTTCTTACAACACTTAATAAAAGCATGCCAACACATAAAATAATCTTTCAAGTTAACATGTGCAACAACAACAACTTATATTAATCACATAGAAGCCTTTCTAAGCCTTAGCGTTTACTAGTCAATATCTATGGGAATGATCTTGACACCCAAGGCCTCCTAGAGAGGAAAATGTGGCACTGAAAATCCAAATTACCTCCCTCTGAGAAAAATTCATTCGTTCCCTTATTACTTCATTACTGCATCTTCTCTACTAATGAGTTTTCATCTCTCATGCATTTATTGGCTTGTGGTAGGTTCCACTAAGCCCCAAAGGAAAAAACACACCACTTTCTTCTTCGATTTTCTTCCTCCATTACCCAACTAATGAGTTTCTCAGGGAGAGGCTTTTGGGTCAGCTACTCTGATATAAATAGTAATATGGGGGACATACATGATCTTTGCTAATGTGTGTCAAAGTATTGAAGGGTAAAATGCATCCTTTTCTCACTTCTTCAATTGTTGCAATCACTTAGTTGGTGTATTTTGGCCCCTCATGTATTTTTAAGCTTATGGTGGGGTTCGACAAATCTTCGAAGAGAAAAACACATTGATTTCCATATTGCTCGATTGTTGTAGCCTTCCTATAGTTATGTTTTTGTCCCCCATGCACGTTTTTGCTAATGGTAGTGCCTAGCAAATCCCCAAAAGGGAAAATGTGTTACCCTCCATCTATTTCTATAGGTTCCCTATTGTTGTATTTTTGTATCACATGCATATTTAGCACGTGGTGGGGTATGCAAAATACCCAACAGAAAAAACATGTCTCTCCATCTTGCTCCACCGGTAGAGCCTCCCTAATATTGCATCTTTGTCATCCATCCATTTTTAATCTTATAGTGGGGTTTAGAAAATCCCCAAAGGGAAAACATGTTCATTGTTTCTTTGGTGCGCTGCTACAATAGCCCCACATATGTGTTTTACCTCCTTGTGAATTTTTTGACCTTCAATGGGGTTTGATGGAGTCAAGCCAAAACCCATCACTTGATGCTCCCAACTAGTGCTACAACTCCCTTTTACCATGTATCTTCCTCTTAGTGTGTTTTTAACTACTATAGAGTATTTAGAGACTAATACATCGCTAGGAAAGCTAACACTACATCTAGATGTTAATTGAAGTAAAACACTATGCCTAGATGATCTAAGAATACTTAGCTTCCCGAGAAGTATTTTTCATCAACTAGATTCATCTCGACAACCCTAGAGATTGATTGCTTCATTGGAGACTTCATGGATGAAAATGCCTCAGTCTAAGCTTCCACTAGTCATTATAATTGATACACAAAACCGTGTTATATTATGCTATGAGTTGGATCCTCTTCATGAACCTTATATTCCTTCATTCTCTTCTGAAACATTCAACTACAATCCCACTTATGTAATTTAATTCTTAGTAGTCCACTCCATATTTGCTCATTTAAAGATATTTTGTTTTGTTGCACAAAATCCCTTTATAGTCTTAGTGATTTAATTAGGAGCTTGTTTCTACCCATACTCTTCTTGAGAGTGCTTGGGCTTCCTTCTTTTCCCAATGTAATGTTGAAATGCCTCATATGAATTCGCATGTGACTTGGGATGTATTGATTCGATAAACACTACTTAGAAGCTTCTTGAACAATCTGCATCTACTTGGATGTCTAATTGACATGATGATTAATTCATAATTATCAAAGAAACCATTCAATGAATTAAATAATGCATCTAGCTTTTGAAAGTCTCATTCCCTCCCCATAACATTTTCCCCCCACATGCATTAATAAATCATGTAAAAAGTGGTGGAAAGTAAAGCAAATGAGATCTTACTGACCATGGATGAAATCTATACTTATTAATATTGTATATGAATCACTATTTGGAGAGTTTCTTTGTTGCAAGAGAAACACAACAATTAGAGTTACCTTGCTTGCTTTGGAAAGGGAAAATGAGTCATTTTACTTCTCTACCTACTTTGCATAGATGGATGTTTTGTTCTGAGAATCAACACCACACCTAACAAGGTGAATAGCTAGTAGTTGAAACAAATATAATGTCACAACTCTTTACTTATTGGATCTATTAATTTTTTGATTTGTTCCATGCTTGCTGTTCCTTTTACTATTGCATTAAATAATCATATCGACTAGAAATAGGTACAAGTGTGCATTAAATGAAGCTATGGATTAACTATTAACATTGTAAAAGCGTTAACCATCTTGGAATAATGTTACATGCATTACCCAACAATGAAGATATACTTGGTAGTGTTGGGATTAACAAGTACTTATGTAATGTAGTCGAAAAAAAGCCCTTGATTGCACTGCATATTTATATATTCTTTGATTACTATGCATTTTATTCCTAAGTAGGGATACTTTTACTGTTCCAATCAAAGAGACCATCTGTGGAGGGATTGTGATAGTCCCACACTAGTTACACACCAAAATGCCACACTTAAGTACCTCACCCTAAGTGTCGCATGTGTCGTAAAAGTGTCATACGCACCTTACTAAGTGTCACATACACCTTGACACCATGAAATAACATATGTAACAATCCCTAGTCAATGTGGAAGATAAATATATTATACGAAGGTCACAATACTACGTGCACAAGAATTATTTAGTAATATTCATCAAAATGAAATTAATTTAGTGTGAGAATGCTCACATTTAGGTTCTTAATCTCAAGGAGAGGTTGAGAATCTCATAGATGGTTGAGATATTTTCTCCAACCAAAATCCTAATTTGGTGGATCTTGAGAGATATTTCCTCAAATCCTTGAGAGATATTTTCTCCCTAAAATCCTTGAGAGATATTTTCTCCCTAAAAAKCTTGGAGATCCCATTTTAGTGGATCTAGTGAGTGATCTTCTCCATAGTGGTTAAGCCTCCAAATCCTATATAATGAGGGTTTTCCATGGATAAGGGGAGGAAGGAGGAATATTAGAGGTATCAAACCTTTGATTCCGGATAAAGGAGACAGACAAAGATATCAAATTTATAATCTCGGGATTAATGCAAGGGTTGGACAAGGAGGAATCGACGAGGCTGCTGCAACACCATCCATGTTTGTAAGTTTCCTCTTAAGTTCTCATCTAATATATTTGGCCTATTTCCTTCAAGCTTATGTATTATTGCATGTTCTTGTCTACTGTTCCTTCAATCTTTGTAGAGTAGGAGTTCTTTGTTTCTCTTTGCGTCTATTGCATTGCAAGTATCAAGTCACATTAAGGAGTTTGGAGATTAAGCTCGGATTGGAAGTAACGAGGACAAAATTTGAAACTAGGTGAATCACACCTTTTCTACCTCTCTCTCTTTATGATTAGTTAAAATAAATTCAAAAGGATGTTAGTGTCCAATTATGTTTTTCTGTCTTGGTATTAGGGGTCTGTAATTCAAGGAAAATTTCACCTGTCTGCAGGGGAATATTTTCGTAATAGAAATTGGCGAATCCAGTGGGGAAGGAAATTTCCTTTTCTTTCCTTGGATCCTCTGACCTTTTTCCCACCTTTAGATATTATTTGCTATTTGTTTATGATCTACTTCCCTTTCTCTCTTCTTCTTTGAATATTTCATAGAGTCTTTGGAAAAGTTTTTTGAGTTTTTAGCCTTATTTCTGAGTTTTTGGGAAGGGTAGCGCTCCTTTACTGTGTATACCAGAGCATTGATATACTATCAATGCTCCCTTGTAGAAACATGAGCGTTTTATTGGAAACATGAGCGTTGATCTTCTTTTCTGGGTTTTTCTGCTCTTTTCTGCTAACTTTTTCTTAGTCTAATCCTGAGGAGCTTTTTTCTCAGATACCTTTGAATACTCTTGACTTTGTTTTTCCAAGAGTTGGGAATTCATCATTAATTTTTGTTTATCCTTCGAGTTTGAAAATTTTCTCTTAGTTGTGATCCCCTAGGGTTATCATGATCCCTTAGTTATTTTTTCCTTTTGAGTTTATAGTATCTTCGTCTCGTAAAGATTTCTGATTGCTTGAGTTTTTAGTATTGTTCATCAACTAAGGTTTGCAAATCTTTCTTGGTATTGAGCCTTCTTGTCTTCAATTGAAACATCTCACTTTTCTGGATGATTAGGACTCGTATGACAACCTAGCTTGATTTATGTTTCTTACTTCTCTTTGTTTGAGGATTTTCGTGAGTGTTTATATTCTTTCTCTTTTGCATATTTGAGTTCTTGATTGAAGGAGTTATCATAATTATTTCTTTTAGTTCTCATTATCTTTTGAGTGCATTCTTTGTTTGAAATATTTTTTCTTCGTGTCTTTTGTATTTGCATCCAACTCTTTCATTTTGATTGAAAGTAATTAAACATTAATGGATTTGCATTTGCTTTCTTTTAAAATCAAATAAAGAAGATAATTGCATTCTTTCTTTTGGGTAGTGTAGTAGATTGCATTTAGAAAATTGCGTTTGAGAATTGGGTGTTTTTGTTGAAGAAAGTTGAACCTCTTCTCCATCACGTATGTAGGATTCATTGAAGAAAAATATTTTCATCTCATTATTTTGCATTCTTTTGGAGTTGAGTCTAAAACAACATAAGTTTCACTTTCACACCCTTGAGTAAACAACAACCCTAAAATGAAGCACTTATAAAATTGATCATAYGCTTTTATATTATCTGGTAGTGAACCTACATTAGTTTAAAGTGTAGGGCTTTGGAATAGGTTGTGAGGATAACTTTTCAAATCCATAAAAAAAACATAGAATCTTGTGCTAGGGARAGGTAAATMCAATTGTTCGTATAAGCATATCTAGGATCCCCCTCTCACACAAGGGTTAAACACAAGGTTGCATGCAGGAGAGMAAMAAATATTTCCCCTCTGAAGCTTAACCCACGTAGCAGAAAGATCGTATATTGTGGGTTCTTCTTGAGAAACAAATGGTTTCATTTGGTCTCAGAGCTTTGTGAATCCTGAATCCTTTTGGGGTTCTCAGTCATATTTTGGTCCACTTGTCTTTAGTTCTCTTGAAGAATTTCATACTTTTTATCCTACCCATACATTCCTTCCTGAATGTCAACTGTACCCGCCCAGAGGCTGACTACGAGTTGGTAGCATTGGTGGCCTATATCTGTAGGGTTGATACACAAGGTGATGATGAAGGGGAGTCTTCACCATACCTGGGTCATATGTTGTTCAAACTCACTCAGGCTCCTTGGAGGTTACACCCACGGGTAAAATCGTGTGGGAACTTGCACCAAGGTGAAATTTTGTTAAGCAGGTCACCAATGTAACTGATCCACTAGCTCTATCCCAACCCTTCCTATATTGATCTCGCAATGTTGGATTTCATCACCAACTAGTGGTTTTATTGTGGGACGGTTTGTTTGATTGCTTACTTCTTATATTTGTAGCATGTGTTGTTTTTTTTCCTTAGTGGAAATTAGGTCGAGTCAGTGTCAATGGCGTCAATTCCTAGGAGTACCAATGAAGGAACCCATTTTTCCCAAGGAACCTTTCACCTCTCCTTCTTTTGGAAACGTTAGTCCTTCATGCATTTCCACACTGAGTCTTCCAGGACTCACCATCGGGTTACCGGTTTGGTTTTCCCCCACTCCGATGATATCGAATTTTCCAAGTGCTTTGAATATACCCAATGCTTCAGATGTAAGCACACCACCCACAAATCAACCTCATGTCAACCTTTCACGTTCATCACCCATCAAGTTTCCTTCCCTTTCTCCTTATTCACCTAGTGAAAGCTATAAATCAAGTATCGAGGTTAACAATAAGAAGAAAAAATAGAAGGGGAAGAAGAAGAAGAATCAGAAAGATACCAAGCCTCCAACTGCATCAGGTCATGTTGGATCCGAGCAACCAACTATTGTTAATTGTACTGGGAGTGTTGATAAATTCGACAAGTATAAAATGAAGAATCCCGAACCCAAATTCCCTTGGAGGCTTTGTAAGTGTGACCACTTTTTGAGGGATTTCCTTGGTCTCCCCAAGGTCTTAGAAATGTGGTATTCCATGTTATTAGCTCCTGCTGGACATGCTAGTGAAAACCCATCAACTAGTGATGTTAAGGTTGGTAAAAATAATAAAACTGTCAAATTTACTTGTATGTTATGCGAAGGTGATCATTACTCTCACCTTTGTCATCGTATGGATGAGGCTTCTTATATTTTGGAAAAGATTCAACTTCCAACTGGTTATCATAAGATCTCTCCCAAACCATCATTAGTTGATGGAATTTTCAATCTGGTTCCATCCTCGATCAGTCTAGTTGATCAGGTGGTCAATTTGGTTTCATCCTCGGTTGAACCACTAACCCAAGTAGTTGATCCAATTCTGTCATCGATTAGACCAAATCTTCATTTGAAAAGTGAAACCCAAGTTAATGATCCAATTCTGTCATCGATCATCCCCACTCTTCATCTGAAGAGTGCCAAAGTGGTTGATCCAGTTCCATCATCGATCGATCCCACTCCTCCCTTAAAGAGTGCAACCAAAGTGGTCAATTCTGTTCTGTCATTGGTCGATCCCACTCCTCATTCAAAGAATGAGGATGTTTCTCAGGTCTACCTCATTAATATTGATTCACCCAGACAAGGGGGCACTCTGCCCATCCCGATGGCACCCCCTTCAAGCAATCAAATGATTTCTATTAATTGGAATCATTTGACAGAACCCTGTCTTCCTTCTTACGTGCCTCTCCAAATCACCGTGCAGGTTTGTGATAGGAATATTCCTAACACTATAATAGAAAAAGGTTCTTCTGTTAGCATCTTATTCGTGAATGCGCTTGTGACTTAGAATATGTTGACCTTTGATAGAAAAATTAGTCAACCGTTAGAGGTCCTACCTCAGTTTCTGGTTACTTTGGGAGGAAAAATAATCTACGTCGATGTGATGGTAGTTCACAACCCTTTGGAATTTAACCTGCTCCTCGAGGGAGACTATGTATACGTTATGATATATTTTGTGTCCACTCTCTTTCGAGTGATATGTTTCCCTCACAATAGAAACATAGTAATGATCAACCAACTTTTATTCATTTATCCTTATCTGATGGTCAACCATCCACTTTCCCTGAACAATCCATACATGCCAGCTATGTTTTCCCTGCAACAGGTCAATTATGTAAGAACTTCCCCATGCATTCAACCCCACATGAGAGGGAATCTCTCCCTTATCTTTACTTAGATATGGTAGTTGACATGGTCATCTCTTCGATAGGGATATTAGAGCCAGATCTCCCTACTCTTATCGAGGCCGTCAACATGTATTCCTTCCAGAGTGTTTTTCTTCCATCTAACAAAGATATCCTAGAATCCATGGTTGAATTTTGTCCTTTGAGTTGTATTCCTTCTAGAGATTTATCCTCTTGGAAGCCATGATCAAGGAGAGGTTTTGAGCATAGTTTTTCTTCTCTGTGGAAAGATCGTTAAAAAATGAAACAAATGTTTTGAGCATAGTTTTGCTTCTTTGTGGTAAGATTGTTACAAAATGAAACAAAGGTCTTGAGCATAGTTTTTCTTCTTTGTGGCAAGATTGTTTAAAAATGAAACAAAATCTATGAGCATAGTTTTCCTCTCTGTAGCAAGCTTGTTAAAAAATGAAAAGAAATATGGGGATTGAACTCAGAGCCATGAGCATAGTTCTTTTCATGTGTCAAGCTCATTAAAAAATGAAAAAGTCACCTCTCCTATCAAGCTGATTCTTTTCACTATATCTCATAGATATCAAGTCGAGTCTTTAGCTATATCTCATAGATGCCGAGTCAAGTCTTTCGATGTCAACCTTTTTCCTCCATAGAAATCAGTGACAATATAAGCATTGACGAATGAAACGAATCTTGGGGGGACATGTCTCCAAACTTCTGGAGTTAAGTAGCTAGCTTTTCAAGCTATGGGTAGAGTACCAACCATCCATGGATATCCCTCAGAACCTTTGGAAATTACGTTGGGAAATTACAAGCATAGTTTAATTTTTTTTCAAGCTTGTGTAAAAATGAAACCAATTCGGAGCTTAGTCTTTGTTATTTCTCGTGCTCATAAATACATGAGAATAAGTTACAGAGCTTAGTATTTGTTCTTTCTCGTGCTTGTAAATACATGAGAATAAGTTATCGAGCTTAGTCTTTGTTCTTTCTCGTGCTCGTAAATACGTGAGAATAGGTTACCAAGTACACTTTTATCTCTTTTTTAGACTCGTAAAATCTATACGAAAAAAGAACTCTTTAGAGTTTCCTTTAACCTCTTTTCAGACTCTCTAAACATGAAAAGATTGTTGAGTGATATTGATTCCTTTCACACTCGTTAAAAGGTTTGAAGGGGCGTCTTTCGAGTGATAGTTTAAGTATTTTTGTGCCTCACGAGACTAATTACGAAAAATGGATGCTCTAATCAAGCATGATTAGAAGAGTTCTCCCCTGTATTGTTTTACACTTTTTTTCGGGCTTGGGAGACTAAATTTATGAAAAATTCATCCATGGAGTCGCCTTTAAGTTCTTTTTTGACTCTCTAAACATGAAAAACCACAAAATTTTCCTTCTATGGACTCTCTAAACTATACATTAAAGGACCCATATGGGAACAAACCCTTACTTCTTCCAGTTTGTTAAATAAAGGAAAAGGAACTTATCGAAGGTGAGTTATATCGAGCATGTGTTACCCTCCTCGAGCTCGTTAAATAAAAAAGAGGTACTCATCTATCTGGGTGGGGGAAAAAATTGAAGAAAGTGGGTCAAGATTTTTGGAATCCTTTATGGAGGCTATTTTCGCCCTTGAACATGGCACCTGTTTGCGTCTCATATTACAGTTGGGTAATCCACTTGTCTCTGAGTCATACCAATTCCATGTGTCACCATAATTTTTCGTCCAGTCAAAGAGTGCTCTTATTTTCCTCACATAACATTCTTGGTACTCGTCAAGTCAATGCTTCCAAGCCAGTTGTTGTGCCTCATCATGTTCAAGGGAAGTTTCAATTCAAACCATCCATATGCAATATTGCCAATTTCCATTTCCTGTGTCAGTCCATACTCAGTCGATTCACCATCTTACATCACTTTCCTATGTCAGTTTTTTGTTGATTGATGGCGGATACATCAATTCCCTCCGATGATTCTTTTCCTATCAAATTCAACACATCATCCGAGAATTAGAATTAGAAACCAGTTAGTACCTTGGGACCTCCATGCCTTAATGGAAGGCCTCCTCGCTTTTAAAAATAGGTTTATGTCATTGACCTCTGATTGAATGATTCCAAAAATGTTCGACCTCATCTCATTTATTCACATTTGCTGGAATGTACTGGGATACCTTGGGAGTCATTACCATCATTAGTAATTTCCCTTGCACTTGTTAATGGTTTACCTCAATGATTGGTAATCACGTGGTTTCTACCATGTTCGACATTAAATAATTTATTCAAAAGGCTATATTCGTACCACATTGGGATTGGGACCAAGACCCCGGGTTTAGCGTTCACTCTATTATCTACTTTTCCCAGGCTGCGAAGGAGATCATTTGAGCATGATGATATATATACTATCACATAGATCCACATTATATTGGCATGTGGCCATGTTTTATCATCTCATAGCTCCACTGTTTATTTTTCATGGCTACGATTAGTTCATATCATGGAGGTATGGATCCACATTGTATCTTTGGTGGCCATATCCTTAGTTAATATTTTTTATAGATCTACAGTGTATTGGTCGACGACCGTGCTTTGAGTCACCTTGTATTTCAAGCATAAGAATGGCTGTCTCATAAATGGAATACATCTTAATATTGTTTGATGGTTGTTTGCATCTTCTTCCAGGTTCTCCAACTCCACACCCTTGCATTGAATAATTGTAAAGTGTTTCGACCATCAATTTATCTTTTGACCTCACACTTTAAGGGGAAATCTGTTACACACCAAAATTCCACACTTAATTACCTCACCCTAAGTGTCGCAAGTGTCATGAATGTGTCATATGCACATTGCTAAGTGTCACATACACCTTGACACCATGAAATCACATATGTTACAATCCCTAGTCAACGTGGAGGAGAAATATATTATATGAAGGTCAAAATACTATGTGCACATTATTTATTTATTAATATTCATAAAAAGGAAATTAATTTAGTGTGAGAATCCACCTCACATTTAGTTTCCTAATTTCAAGGAGAGGTTGAGAATCTCATGGATGGCTGAGATATTTTCTCAAAAAAAAATCCTAATTTGGTGGATCTTGAGAGATATTTCCTCCTTAAAATTCTTGAGAGATATTTTCTCCCTAAAATCCTTGATTGATATTTTCTCCCTAAAAATATTGGAGATCCCATTTTAGTGGATCTAGTTAGTGATCTTATCCATGGTGGTTAACCCTCCAAATCCTATATAGTGAGGGTTTTCCATGGAGAAGGGAAACGAGGAGGAAGATTATAGGTATCAAACATTTGATTATGGAGAAAGGAGACATACATAGATATCAAATTTATAATCTCGGGATTCATGGAAGGGTTGGACGAGGAGGACTTGGCAAGGCTGCTGCAACACCATCCATGTTTGTAAGTTTCCTTTTAAGTTCTCATCTAATATACTTGGCCTATTTCCTTCAAGATTGTGTATTCTTTCATGTGTTTGTCTATTGTTCCTTCAATCTTTGTAGATGAATTTGTTTGATCTAATCTTGTGGAGTAGGAGTTCTTTGTTTCTCTTTGTTGTCTATTGCATTGCAGGTATCAATTTTCCCTAAGGAGTTTGGAGATCAAGCTTGGATTGGAAGTAGTGAGGACAAACGTCAAAACTAGGTGTATCACACCTTTTCTCCCCCTCTCTCTTTTTGATTAGTTAAACTAAATTCAAAGGGATGTTAGTGTTCATTTATTATTATTATTATTTTTTTCTGTCTTGGTATTAGGGGTTTGTAATCCAAGGGAAATTTCACTTGTCTGCAGGGGAATATTTTCGTAACAACACTGCCACTTAACTTCATGCATGATGGGACCATTAATGCTACCACTTTTCTTCATGCATGAAAGGAAAATTGCAATGTAAAGGGCATCCATTGAAAACAAGAAAGGAGACATTGGAACGTGTTCAGGTTAATAGGTTTGGTGACTAGAACACAACAATTGCACTTAAGGTTGACTATGTTGCATTTTTTCCTATTTGTGTGTTAACATGGATATGTAATATTAGGTTATTTTATGCAATGCAAAAATAATGTCATAACTACATTAAGATAATAATGGAACATCCAAATATCTTTCTTCATTGAAATTGAWTTTTTTTTTTTCACTAAAACTCGAAAACTTTTTCTTAAATGATTGATTATGAGCAATTCCCTGATCTTGTAGAGAWGATTTTTAACTTGAGTGTTTGGATAACAAAATAKATTATGGGAGTAACAATACAAATTATTCTATAGTTTATTATGCAGAACATAAAATCCTTCTAGTAAGGATATTCAAGTTACTCATTACGAATGAAGAATAGAATTGGCTAAGACCTTAAAATAGTAAGAGTTACATGCATTGTACTTTTCCTACCATGAAATATTCTAGTATTGGTTGTATACCTACAATTGAATATGGAAACAATCACAGAAACATCTAAACCCAAGTTTAATATGCCTCAAAGTTTCAGAGCTTGAAGATGCATATCTCAAGTTCACACAAATGGCTTGCAAATCAAAGATTGGAATTCAAGATAAGAAAACTCAAGCTTCACAACTTTGAGGCATATCACAACCAAGTTTCGATGGACATGTGGTATTATATCCCCATAGGCATACAATAATCATCATGCATACATACCCACTTCGACAACAAGTTCTCTAAGACGAAATACAAGAACATTAAAATTTAAGAGTTGTTGCATAGTTGCTGGGCCATAAACAATGAGAAACTTGTTGTGAAAATACTTATCTATATTGACATGAGGTGAGTTTCCATCATCATTGGATATGACCACATATGGATTAATTTTCTCACCAGAAATTGAATTCTAGGTTATGGCTTCTTAACTCCCTTCCCCTTATATTCCTCCTTCACAATAAGTCTCTTTGTAGGAAGCATATAGTGCAACATGCTGTCCATAACCTCCCCTAGTATCATCAAAAGAAATGACAACAACAATATCAATAGAGCCAACAAAAAATGCATCTCAAAATCCACAGGGGATGATAACTCATGCCCACAAAATGCACCTATCAAAGAACTAGAAATCAACATTATAATAAAATCTATCATCAATCCTATAAAAGAATTGTATAGCGGAATTATAATGGTAACTAACATTAATCATGTTCTATAGCTCATGGATTCAAGCAATAATAAAAACTCAAGTGAGCCAAAATGCTCTAATAAAAGAACAAAATGGATATTGCAAAACCAATGCTCAAGCAATTAAATTTTGATTGGATATTATAAAATGAGTCACCAAACAATCAAAATGGGTACTCAAATTATGAAAATGGGTACTCCAATTATCAAAATTTCAAATTTTATAGGCATTATTACCAACAAACACTATAAATCAATGTAAAAGAAGAGCTTGGTAGTAGACTCAACTTGAAAGGATGGTATTATGTAGAATTTAGAACTTAATGTAATTACTTAAATAAGATGCATAAGCTATTAAATTATCTTCCACTCTATATATCCCTCAGTCTAGAACTACCTATGCTCCTCATTGCATTGATCGTTCATGTCATATAGGTAAGAAATAATGACATTGTCTCATAGGGGAGCTTGGAATCAAATATGTGAAAGAACATGAACTAAACACTCTAGTATTAGGACCTATGAGAGGAGACTTCACCCACTAAAAGGAAGGTCATTGAGAGGGAAAGAAGGTAATTGTTCTCTTGCCAAAAGATACTAATAACATGGAGATTTGACATGATCATAAACTCTTCCAACATAATTATGGAAGAATTCAAACATAACTATTTATAGGCCAATCGATTTCAATATTCATTATTCTTTGTAGAGGACTTCCAAAATTTAAAGCCAATGTAACAAAAAGATGAGCATATATAAGAAGATTGTTTTATGGAAGATCACCTTTTAATATATATTTTTAACATTTTCATATATATATATATATATATATAACACTTTTATATCAACTTTAGTATGAATACCACCTTTTCGTATATCTTTTAAGATTTTCATATTAAGTATAAAAAAAACATCGCTACTCATATCCATTTGTATATCCACCATGAGTGGCCACTTAGCAAAGCACTTAGAACTCTATACATGGATAGATTAAACATAGCTTCTAGAAAGGCCTTGCATGCATGAGGCAAAGTGGCAACATTAACAGTCAAAGTGTCTACTTGCCAGGTCGAGGCTCATTATCTAGAGACTTTAGGTTTGATTCCTACTCATGCAAACATGCACCTTCGATCATAATCATCCATGGCTTGATAATCATGCCAATTCCAATTCTAACCAACGACCTCCTTGCAAAGCAGTCTTAACTTGAATCAACTTTTGTTGTCTCACAAAAGTGTTGGGTTTTTATGTTCTTTGTAGTGGAATGTAACATTCCCCAAACACAACTGAGGGACATTACAATGCGGAATACACATAAAAATGAAATTTATGCTAAGTAATTCTTTTACTATTAGCCAATTTTCTATAGCTTACAACTACAAATTTAAAACGTGTTTAGCTACTGTCTATAACCATAAAATAGATGCATATGAAGCACACCAAATTAACATGAATGCAACTTAATAATTCACACAACAACACATAAATCATTCTCAAATACATAGAGTTCATGCAAAACAATAACACATGTAAATAACATGCCAACAAGATATAACACTTATCTTTCAAATCTGTTGTGCAACTAGTTGCTTGGGATGAACATTCCACCCAACCATAGACTAACTGTTCTGATTCTCAATAGCCAGTCACCCCCGAGCTGAGGCTAGTAATCCAAAAAATAGGGTGGTCTCTCACAACCCACTCGGAACTCATAAAACTTATAACCCAACTGATATTATCGTACAACTATCCTGATTTTTCTAGCAACTCTCTTCCTCTTGACCTACCCAACCCAAGGAATGCACCATTCATTTATCAGGGATAACCCTAGGGATGTGCCATCTGTTTATTAGGATTAAGCCAAGGAACATGTCATTCGTTTATTAGGGTATCTTTGGTACATGTAGCTAGGAATCTCTCAGCTGAGAACTCAATGGAACTTGCTGCTAGGAAAACTACCAACAAACCAACAATAAACACTTACTGTTACAGTGCAACTCACTATAGAGTTCACTTTTTCAGGACTAACAACTTGTCTCTTCAATATTTAGCTCCAAAAAACTCCAAATATGTTCCAACTTGCTCTAGAATTCGCCCTTCATGGATGCACCAACTTCAAGCTCTCTTTTTTTCTCTTTACTTTCTCTCATGCTCAAAAACTTCCTATCTCCGAACTACTATCCCAACCCATACGAATTTCCTCCTTTTGGCTTGCCTTTTTTTACTTACACTCTTCCCCAAGTTGATTGTACTCAACCCTCATGTGCCCAATAACTCTAGGATGTGACCTCTCACACCCACCCTCTTACATGTATTCAATGATTGGCTTTGGAAACACTCAATCCGAAATTGGAAGGTTCATATACAAATGACAATTTTAGGAAAATGGGTTGAACTAATATACATGGGTATTTCTCCCTTGCACACCTCTTGGCCATTATCCTAGACACTTCCCCCTCTTGTGGATTAATTCATCCCCATATCTTTTCCATGTCCCCTTAGCAGCTGGCATCACATTTTATTATTAAAACATAGATATATAATTCACATATTACATCACTTTGTTGTAGCCACATATTATATCCACATAAGCATTAATTAAACAAGGATTATAATGGGGATGTTACATTCTACCTCCTCTACAATTGTGTGCTATCCTCGGTGTAAACTATGCCAATATACATATATGAAAATTTACACCACAATATTTAGAAATAAAATTCTACAATTTCACAACTCCAGTAGCAGTTCCAACCATAATCTCATGTTCTTCTCAACTCGCTGACCCAAGGAATGCACCATTCGTTTATTAAGTCTAACCCAAGGGATGTACCATCCATTTATCAGGGATAACCCAAGGAATGATCCATTCTTTTATCAAGGTCACCAACGTAGTTGGATAAGACTCTGAGATGTGGTTCCAGAACTCTATCTGCTCAAAATGGAGTCTTGCATTCTATTTTTTTCAAAATTGTAAAATTTTTTCGGGTATTATTCCCGCATGTTTTCCTCATGATCTCATGTAGCATCTTTAGGACCGTAGCAGGTCCATTGAACCTTTACCGACCCTATGGATTTTCTCCTAAGCAATTTGACTTTCTGGTCCAAGATGTGTACTAGTTCCACCCAGAAATCCCCTTTGTGCTCCACCTAGATCACATTCCAATCAATCATGTGGTTAGGATCATGTACATACTTCTTTAATAATGATACATGAAACACATTGTGCACTCTTATGGATGCAGGAAACACTAGCATGTATGCAACTAGCCCTACCTTTTCTAATATTTCAAAAGGTCTACAATATCTCGTTTTCAACTTCAGGAAACTTCCTAATATTAACGAACTTCTCTTTGCCTTCACTTTCTAAAACACATGTTCACCCACTTTAAAATATTTGAAAAACTTTATTCTTGTCTGCATAAATTTTATTCCTATCCTGGGCAACCTTTAAATTATTCTTTATACTTATCATATTGTCTTCCATTTCCTTCAACAAATATGGCCCAACAACTTCTCTATTTGTTGTATTATCCCATCTCATCAGAGTGTTACATTTCCTGCCATACAATGCTTCAAATGGACTCATTTTCAATGAGGCGTGATACCCATTGTTGTAGGTAAATTCAACTAAATGAATATAATCTTCCCACTTTGATGGCTGATACATCACATACATTCTAAGCATGTCCTCAATTATCCTGTTAGTACTCTATGTTTTCCCATATGAATCTAGATGATATGTTGTACTAAGATTTAAATTCATCCCAAAGCCTTTGAACAAACCTTTCCAAAAATTTGAAGTAAACTTTGGATATCTATCTGAAACTATTGTCCTAGGCACTCTATGAAACTTAGAAACTTACTTTATGAAAATATCTGCAATATTTTCTACCTTATGTGTGGTCTTCACTAGAATAAAATGTACTGCTTTAGTTAATTTATCCACCACCACCATGATGAAATCATGCTGCTTCACTGTTCTAGGTATATTTGTGATAAAATCAACTGTAACTACTTCCCATTTCCATTTCGGAATGGGAAATGGCTGCAATAACCCAACTGGATGCCTATTCTCAGTCTTCACTTTATGGAACTCTAGACATATGGCTATGTAATTAGCCACTTCTTTCTTCATTCCTGGCCAAAAGTATTGGCTTCTTACTGCTGCAATTTTCTTCTAATATACTGGGTGTCCAACATACGACACATTAAGAATTTTCTTCAGAATTATGTTTTTCAGCTCACTAGAATTTGACACATACACCTTTCCTTTGTACATGAGAATCTCATCTTCCTTCAACTCGTAACAATTAAATTTCTGTTGAAAATTTCCTTGTTGTAATGTTTCTTTTATTTTCACATATTACTGATCTAAATTTTTTACTACAATAATTTGATCTTTCAGATCTGCTTGTACATGCCGATGGATGCCACATGCACTTCATGAGCTCCCCTACTGAGTGCATTAACCACTTGATTTTCTTTGAATTTTATATGCTTAATTTCAAAGTCACATTCACTCATAAATTCTAGCCATCTAGTTTGTCTATCATTTAGTGTTGGCTGTCCAAACAAATGCTTTAGACCATAGTGTTCTATTCTTAGCTTGAATTTCTTAACCATAAGGTAATGCCTCCACATTTTTAATGCATGTATAATAGCTGCTAACTCTAGATCATGTGTGGCATAATTTCTCTCATGCTCTTTTAGTTTTATAGACTCACAACATACCGCATGATCCTTTCGACTAAGAACTCCACCAAGCCCTTCTTTGCATGCATTAATGCACACAAAAAAATCTTCATCCAGGTCTTCAATATTCAATATTGGTGCACTTGTCAAGATGTCTTTCAACTGCTGAAAGATCTCTTGACACTTGAAATTCCATTCAAAGTTTACTCCCTTCCTTTGCAAAGAAGTGACTGGGCTTATAATATTTGAAAAACCTTTTATGAACCTTCAGTAATAATGAGAAAGAATCATGAAGGATTTGAATTCTGTCACATTCCCGAGCACTTCCCATCCTCTAATGGACTCTATGTTCTCAGGATAAACCTCTATCCCTTTCGCTAAAATTATATGCCCCAAGTAGTGAATCTTCTTTTGGTAAAAGATGTACTTACTTAGCTTAGCATACAACTTATGCTCTCTTAGAACTTGCAACACCATTCTTAAATGTTGCTCATGCTCCTCTTCTAATTTAGAGTAGATAAGTATATCATCTAGGAATACAATCACAAACTTGTCCAGGTGCTCCTTGAACACTCCATTCATCAAACACATAAAAACTGCTCGGGCATTTGATATCCCAAATGGCACTACCATGAATTCATAATGCCCATATATTTTTCTGAATGTTGTCTTGCTGATGTCTTCTTCCTTTATCCTTACTTGATGATAGCTTGATCTCAAGTCAACCTTCGAAAATATTCTTGCACCCTTTAGCTGATCAAACAAATCATCAATTCTTGGAAAATGATACGTATTTTTTATGATGACCTTATTAAGCTGCATGAAATCAATACACAACCTTAAGGTTCCATCTTTCTTCTTTACGAAAATAATCAAGGCTCCCAAAGGTGACACACTTGGGCGCACATACCACTTCTTCAAAAGTTCTTAAAGCTGCATCTGCAACTCTTTTAGTTTTGGTGTGCCCATTCTATAAGGTTTCTTAGACAGTAAGGAAACTCCTAGCACCAAATCAATAGAGAAATCAATGTGTCTCTTTGGTGTTAGTCCCATAATTTATCTAAAAACATCTTCAAAATCCCTCAAAACTGGATGGTCTTCATTGCTTTCCACTTTGTCTTTGGCTGCCTCCTCCATATGGGCTGCAAACATATGACATTCTTTCCTGAAGATCTTCTTTAACTGCATAGCTGGAATCTCTCTAACAAATACAACTCTTGGAATGCCTTGAATCTTTCCTTGCTACCCTTCCTCATCAAGACATGTGATTGCCTTGTTGTAATAGTCTAGGACAACATGATGTTTTTCCAACCAATCCATGCCAATTAGATAATCATATGAACCCAATGGTATGATGTTTACATCCACCTTTGTGTTGAGTCCATTCATGTCTATTAGACAATCTTTAACCAACTCATTGATTTTTCCTCTTAGCCCCCATGGCTAACTGAACTAACCAAGATTTATTATGCTTACTTCTTTGCAAGTGAAATCTTTCAACAATGTTAGCATTTATGTAACTATGGATAACTCCATAATCAATTAAATTTGTTATGGGATCATTATTGATCTTACCTTCCACTTCAATCATGGAATATTGATATTCAAATTTCTTGTTATCCAAGGCTGCATAAATCCTTGGCATGCTTCTTCCCATGTCTTCCATTTTTTCAACCTCTTGAATGTTGTGGAAAATCCTCATTCTTTCTCCCTTGTGACATAAATCCTTATATACATGATTTCTGTCACATCTCCAACATTGCACCGACTGTTGCCTTGGCCATTTTCCAAATGAATCTACATTCTTGTGTTCATTTTGAGTGACTTGACCTTGCTGATTTTCTTGGGAATTATTCCTGAAAAATGGTGGCTTAAAACCCTTTTTCCTTTGATCCTTTTTACCCTTCATCTTGTCATTCCAAGATTTTTTGAAAATTTTCCTTCCTTTGCTCTACTCATACAAATGCCTTGCTCTCCTTATGGTTTCCTCCAAGGTTTTGGGGTTATCATATTGAATCTTATCACTGTAGAAAGAGGGTAACCCACTCATAAACCTTTGGATTTTTGCCTTCTCATCCTTGATGAAGTCAACATACTTTAACAATTCAAAGAACCACTTATCATATTCCTCCATTTCCAAGGTTCCTAGCTTGAGTTCAAAGAATTCTTTCATAGTAATGCTCAGAAAAATATTTCTCTTGGAAATATCCCTTGAATTTCCTCCATGAGATTCTTTTCTCATCAAGATTCTTGGGTTTCTTAAGTTGATCCCACCACATGGTTTCCTTCCCTTGCAAGTGGTAGGTGGAAATTCTAGCTTCTACCCAGGATGGGTAATCATGTAGCTGGAAATATTTCTTCATTTCCAATAAACATGACTCAACATATTCTCCTTTCTTGTGCTCACCATTGAAAGTTGGTGGCTTAATATTCCTGAGTTCACCCTACAAGATGTTTTCCTCATGTCTTCTCCTTTTCCTCTAAAAAAGAGACACACTTGGGTTTCTCGTTGGACCTAAACTTGCATGAGTTCTTCTGGTGGAATGCCTTGGAGAATGATGGCGTCTACTCATGATTCTTGATTACCTCTCATTCCCATGAACATCTCTTTTGATATGGGATATTGATGCTGATACCTATCTAGCAATAAATTCTTGCTTGGTTCCAGAGTCCTTGTTAACCTGCTTCTGTAGCATATTTAGGATTTTAAGTATCTCTTCTTGAGCCTTATGATCCTCTCATTATCGGGCCTATAGCTCCACACTTCTTTTTGTAAGATTATTATAGTTACAAGCTCCTACCTATCTGTTCTCCCATTACACTCAGTCTCAAAATTGCCCATGCTAGTATGCAGACCTCTCATTTCTTCTTCATGGTTGTAAAACCCTTGAGCATCCTCCATGTCTCTAGTTCTCATGTAGGAACTAAAGTTTGCTTTTATGTATCTCTAATTCTACAAGAATGTGCATGTAATAATTTGTTGTTAGAATTAAGCATATTGAAAAATATTTATCAATCAGATTACAGGTTCTTCATTTTAATTTATGAAGAATACTACTGCACTACTCCTAATTAGGATTCCTTAAATACATTATTTTTTGAAACAACTTTCCAATGACTATCCTCATGCCTCAATCTGAGTTTTGAGCGAAGAGTTACAACAATTACAAGTTGCAATTTCCACTCTTTTGCTGCTACATAATTCACTTTTATCACTTTTGAAGAAAATATAATTCCCAATTAAAAATTCAAGGTTAGCGAATCTCTTCTACTCCTCAATATATTTCCAATGACTATTCATTTTCTCTAATCCGAGCTCTGAGTTGAAAGTTATGGTGGAAAAATAGTCAAGGAATATTCATTAGAACACAAAACATAGTAGCAACACTCAACAACCATATGATCATTTTTTGATTAGATCTACATCGTTTATCTGTCTTAATGGATTCACCATGGATCTAAGTCATATCTCTTATTCATTTTTGGCTTTCACATTCACCAATTTGTACCCTCTAGTTCCATCGCACTCACTTTGCACCTATACTTAGATTCTTTTCCATTGTTTTCTGCGCAATTCTATGATAGATCATGAGTCGTCGTATACCTCATTATCTAGTCATCTGATCTATGACATATGGTGACTTCCTGGCCACCTGATCGATTCTCTATACTTGGTCATTTTCTCAGATATCACCATGGGCAACGGGTCTATAACACTTTCCCGGATCTCATATCTGTGACCCCGTCCATCTGACTGATTCTTTATACTTAGTCTATTTTCAATATTTTGACATGGTTTCGAGTGATCCCATATTTATTTCACTCATATAACTCCATCCACTCATCCATTTGACCAATCCTTAGGACTTAGACAAATTTCCAAGATCTTACTGCAGTTTCATGGGATTGACAGTTGGCCTGCCACATGACTCCACATCACCTCCCAAATGTCATCCCATCCAAAATGTACCTACCACCATGGTAGTACATATATTTATTCTACCACATCAGATGGCATGTGGCTTCCACGTCATGCCAACATCATCGTAGGGAAAAATACCCAAATTTTTCCGATTTTGCTTATTTTCAAAATTTTCTAAAGAGGATCATTTTCACAATTATTTCTGTGGCCGCCATTACAACTTGTAATTAATCTCAATATAAACAAATTGGGTCAGTACATACAAATTCAACCCCCCCCCCCCACCCAATATTCAAATTCGCCTCTTGCACATTGAATTCATCTTGAATTACTCTGTGAAAAATTGGGGCTTTTGCCCAATTTCGGCTCAATTTTGTCATAGGCACCATGGCCGCTCTGTAACTTCAACTTTCGACCATCTACAGGCACAAATATGCTCAATTAGTGACTAAATTTTCTTATACTTATTTTTTCAGGCTCGATTCTTCACATTACACATGAAATTTCTCTCAATTTTACTGCAGTATTTTAATCAAACAAGTTGCAAACATACTCTAGAAATTAATTCTCTGTGAATTTTCACTTCAACATTTCGCTAACTCGACCCATCCATGCTCAATGTTGAAAATTGGGCTCTGATAGCACTTTGTAACATTCCCCCATCCCAAACGAGGGACATTATGGTGCATAATACACATAAAAACACAATTTCTGCTAACTAAAGTAATTCTTTTATTGTTAGCCGATTTCATGTAGCTTACAACTACAAACTTAAAATAAGCTTAGCTACTATCTATAACCATAAAATAGATGCATCTAAAGCACACAAAATTAACATGAATGCAACTTAATCATTCACACAACAACATATACATCATTCTCAAATACACAGAGTTCATGCACAACAATAACACATGTAAGTAACACGACAACACGATATAACACTTATCTTTTGAATCTGTTGTGTAACCAACTGCTTGGGAAGGACGTTCCACCCAACCATAGAATGAATATTCCAATCCTCAACAAATAGTCACCCCCAAGCCAAGGCTAGCAATCCAAAAAATAGGGTGGTCTCTCACAATCCACTCACAACTCATAAAACTTATAACCCAACTAATATTCTCCTACAACTATCCCAAATTTTCTACCAATTGTCTTCCTCCTGATCTTCCCAACCCAAGGAATGAACCATTCATTTAATAGGGATAACCCAAGGGATGTGCCATCCATTTATCATGATTAATGTAACACACTCGACCCCTTAAATGTCTTTTAAAGGGTGGGGCATCATAATTTCATTTTCCTTAACTATCTCAAATCCTAACTCCGAGATTTCTATCATGCCCTTCTCGTCCAAGAATTTCCAACCTCTGCCTCCATGCTCAAAACCGAGATCAAAACTGGTAGATATACCTCTCCCAAGTCTTTTGGAGCGCCAAGTCTCTAGACTGCGTGATCCTTACGCCACGCGTCCACAAAACATCAACTGTTCTGATTTACTTCAGGACTCTATGCTTCGATGAATTCCAAAGTACTCAAAAATGCAAACCTCCGAAGTGAAATCCTTCCGGAGTGTCTATCTCCTGACACACATCCTCCATTACTAATGATTATGATGAACTTCAATGCTTCGGCCTTCGAGAGTTCTTGACTTTCGCAACGAGCCTTCCTCCAGAGTGACAGATCTTCTGAGACTTGTCCTCTAATATCAACGACTCGGGTGAACTCCGGTCTCTGAGCCTTCGGGTGTTCTTGTTCCACTTTTCTCCGAAGGGGATATCCTTCGATGTAACAGATCACCCACCACGTGTCCCCAAATGATGGACGATTGAGATCCTCTTTGTTACTTCGGGCTTCGAGGATTTTTGAAGCACCAAGCTTCAAATCCTCTGGAGTGGCTCTCCTCCAGAGTTAACGATATCCTGACACGTGTCCCGACTGATGGAT
The DNA here is from genome assembly GCA_000966675.3 of Picea glauca. Taxonomy (NCBI): domain Eukaryota; kingdom Viridiplantae; phylum Streptophyta; class Pinopsida; order Pinales; family Pinaceae; genus Picea; species Picea glauca. The sequence continues at coordinate 230,294 of JZKD02S2437548.1, read as the reverse complement.
GGTTCAGATCTCTTCAAACTCCCTGTGACTTCAAGGGTCTTCAACCTTTCACACTTGCTTCCTTCCGGTGTGTTAAACCTCTGAAGTACAAGATCTGGTGCCATGTGTCTCTTGACGCTAATGGCTAGGATGGACTCGGACACTTCGGGCCTTTTGGAATCTTTACAATACTATACCCCAATTCCTTAGGATTCCAAAGTCTCGGACTCCCGGAGTTTCGGTCACTTCACCAACCACTTTAGCTAGGCAGGCTCGTACCAGGGGATGACATGTGTAAGAGGTCAGGGGTGACACATGTCACATTCCAATGGGTCTATAGGGTATGTGATACACATGAATATGAGTGACACATGGCACGTCAAACTTTGGTCCACGCTACCCTGGATGATGTCACTACACCACATCACTCCAGACTGATCGTCCTTCATGCCCTTCGATCTTGAGACCAAGGTAGGTCCACGTAACCCTTGGTTCAGTGGCCTTCGCTACTTCGTAAATTCAACTTTTGGGGGTTTTGTGGGGTAAAATTCTCCGTTCTCCCAGAGTTGGTCAGCATCAAGCTGACCACCACCTAGATTTGACGGTTAAGAATAGTCCCGAAGCATCCTCAAATCAATGACTCTCGTTACTTCGGTCTTCGGATATTTTCGACACACCACACCTCAAATTCCCCAGAATGCTTAGTCTCCGGACTAAATAATCTAGTGCCACATATCCCCCATATATCAATGACTAAGAGGGATCATCGAGGACACTTAGATCTAAGGTCCATGTTACTTCGCAACTCCGACCTTTGGGAGTTTTGTGATGTAAGACTCCTCTTTTCTCCCAGAACAGTCAACACTGGGTTGACTACACCGTAAATCTGACGGCTAGGAGAGAACCTGAAGTATCCCTCAATCCACGGTTCTGGTTACTTCGTGGCTTTGGCCTTCGAGGGTTTTGTGATGCAAGACTCCTCTTTTCTCCCAGAGCAGTCAATGTCGGGCTGACTACGCTGTAAATCTGACGACTAGGAATGAAATCAAAGTATCCCTTGATCTACAGTTCTGGTTACTTTCTGGCTCCAAGCTTTGGGGTTTTTTCCTTTACTGCCACTCCATTATCCCGAAGTAGGACTTCACTGAAGTACCGTGTGCGGGTCCCTCCTCCTGGATGATCAGACGGTAGGTGGGGCTCCTAATGATATCCCCCAAATATACGACTTTCCTTTACTTGGTAACTTCGATGTTCGGGGAGTTTGATGCTATAACATGTCTATTCTCCCGAAGTAGAACTTCGCATGTCTATTCTTCCGAAGTAGAACTTCGCCAAAGTCTTCGCATTGTAGATCCAATGGTTGAGGGGACCTTCAAACATTCTCGATCGGTGGCTCGCGCTACTTCACGATGGGGAGTTGGATCCTAGTTTAGATGGTGAGAGAGGTTCACCTAACCACTAGGGATACCATTCATTGCCGGTTAGCTTGCCGGTAATTGAATCTCCCGGTTACATTCAGCCAATTTAAGGCTGGTAGGGTTGACAGTACTCTAAAGTCTTGGACTTCCAAATCTCCGAAGCCAGGAGGACTTAGCTCCCTTAGGCTTAGCCTAAGGTTCCTAGGTTTTGGTCATATGGGTCCTCCTAAATGGATCTCGTCCACTCGTCTTCCAAATGAAGAGATCTCCCCTTTCAAGGATTGAACCTCGCTATTCTTCCTGAGCTTTATCATGAAATGGTTAAGGACTTGGGAATGAAATCTCAATCTCACAACAAGGAGTCTAAAAGAGATATCCTCTTCAGATGGAGATAGTCATATTGAAATGAGATCTCCTATCTCAGCCGTCCTACATGCTTATATCCCAAGAAGCCTCAAGGGCTAAGTTGGGGCATATATACTATCAGTTAGAATCATAAGTTCACAAGGAGATGAATTCATACACATATCATGACCATTCCACACATAAACCATTTATAGATACACATATATATAAACCCATGAATTCATCCATTATTTCAGTTCAATACAAAAAGTATGAAAAAACTTATCAGAACCAGAAGACGTGATGCAAATGCTAAAAGGGGTGCCCATTTCCACCCAACCATAGGCTCAATCACTCCTAACGGATTTACCACTAGCCACCCTCGAGCTAGACCATGATGCTTTGAGATTGAATATTTTTTTCCATCTCAACAAAATTTAGGGACGAAGATTACTCTCCTTCTCCCGACACAATAATAGATAGGGACAAAGGTTACTCTCCTTCTCCGAACTCAATTTTAGATAGGATCGAAGGTTACTCTCCTTCTTCTGATTCAGTCTCTATTTCTTGTGATTAGAACACACTCTCTTTCATAGTTCTTTCTTGAACCCGAGATCTTAGTCTCTCATCTATGCACTCTTCGTAGGTCTTCCCCCTTCCCACCACACCTTCCTTTCTTTCCTTCCTCAACAAGATTGCATGTGGCCCCAATTCCCCAGTCCGTGGTGAGGTCTGAAAGACTTACGGATGGGTGCATTGCCCCATCCCCTCATTAACTCTTGAGGAGGTATTCCCACCTACCAAACTGAATGGTAATTCATTCCTAGGTCAGAGGACTATTCTGGCCCAGAGCAATTAAATCCAACAAGTACTATTTTGGTGGAGTTTATCTCAACCATTCCTGGTTCTCCTCACCATCTCTTTCATAGCATCGATGGTCTCTCTTAGAAAACCCCTCTTTCAACAGTCATGCAACACTTATCCATTTTCTATTAATAACACAAATTACATTAATTGACCTTTCATACAAAGGTTCATCAAATCAACTTTCACACATATCGAGTTTGCCATAGTCTCTTAGCCGATATAATTATATTTACAAACTGGGGGAAACAAGGGTGTTACAATTCCCTCCCCCTTAAAGGAACATCGTCGTTGATGTTCTATCTGTCAATGTGCTCTGTATATACAGAAGTAAATAAAAATGGATATCCATGTTTCATGGCATCCTCCATTTCCCACATAGCCTCATCTAGGCCAAAGTGTTTCCACTGCACCTTGACCTGTGCAATGGTTCTTTTCCTGAGTGCGGTTTCTGTATATTTTAACCTTGTACAATATTTAGTGCAAACACATTTATAGTAAAAGAACAAAAAATATAAAATGGACAATACAAACATTACACAAAGATTTTTCCCTTGGAAACCCAAACCGGGAAAACCAACATATTCTATATTCATTCATGGTGTTACATTGTTTACAATACAATATACATATAGGATCCAATGACATCCAAAACCCTAACCCAATGACCTAGATTAATCAACAACCCTAATTCCTTAATTGGAAATAGAAAACCATTGGCAAAAACCATGTGCTGAAAAACCACCTAAAATACGTGACATGTTTCTCGAGGCATAAATTTTTTTCTTAGGGGCGTTGCCCCCGAACCCCCACGTGGGGGGAATTCCCCCCCCTACACCTCCCTCAAACCCCGCTATGTGCAAATAATATAGCACATACCCAACAATTTCCTTCCTGTCTAGTATGCATTGAAGTTATGATAGGAATTCTCCCTTCGGCTCCACCTGGATCATAGACCAGTCAATTATATGATTAGAATCATGTACATATTTCTTCAATATGGAAACATGGAAAACATTGTGTGCCTTTACTATGGGAGGGAGTGCTAGCCTATAGGATACAATTCCCACTCTATCTAAGATTTAAAAGGCTCCACAATACTAGGGTGCCAGCTTGGCACAAGCTCCCATTGTCAAGGAACTCTTCCTGGGCCTAACTCCGAGATAAACATGGTCTTCTGTCTTGAGCTCTCTAGGAGTTCTCTTTTTGTCAGCGTAACTCTTTTGTCTATCCTGAGCAATTTTCAGATTTTTCTTAATCTGAATCACTTGTTGTTCCATTTCTTTCATCATTTCGGGTCCGATTGTAATTCTATCCACTGGATTACTCTATCTGATTGGAATCTTGCACTGTATACCATAGAGGGCTTCAAAAGGGCTCATCTTCAATGACTCTTGATAACCATTCTTGTAGGAAAATTCTACCGATGGAAGGTAGTCTTCCCACTTCTTAAGCTGATGCATTACATGCATCCTTAACATGTATTCTAATATTTGGTTTACTCTTTCTGTCTGTCCATCAGTTTGAGGGTGATATGCTGTGCTAAACAACAATTTAGTCTCAAAACTAGCCATTAAAGACTTCCAAAATCTTGAAGTAAAATTTGTCTCTGTCAGATACAATCTCCCTAGGCATTCCATGCAGTTTGAATATATCCTTCATGAATATGTTGGCAATATCTATTGCCTTGCAAGTTGACTTGACAGGAACGAAGTGAGCATACTTGCTCAATTTTTCTACCACTACCATGATCACATCATTCTGCTTGGCCTATTTTGGTAATCCGATGATGAGATCCAAGAAGATGGTTTCTCATTTCCATTCTAGAATTGGTAGAGGCTATAACAACCCTGCTGGGTGTCGATGTTATGCCTTAAATTGCTAACATTCTAGACACTTAGATAGATAGTCAACTATGTCCTTTTTCAATCCAGGCCATTAGAATTGTTTCCTAGTGGCCGTGATCATTTTCTGATAACCTGGGTGACCAATATATGGTCTCTTGTGTAGTTCATCCATTATGAAACTCTTCAAGTCATTACAACTTGGAATATACAATCTATTTCTGTAGGTCAACAAGTCTTCATCCAACATCTGATAACATTCATACTTTAGTCATGTGGGTTCTTGCTTTAGGTATGACGTCACATCTTGAAAAATGATTGTGCATTCCTGAATCTCTCTCTGACATCTGTTTCACAGGTGCTTACCGCTGCCAGGTGAATCATTTTCATACTTCTGCTAAGGGCATCAACCACCCTACTTTCTTTTCCTTTGATGTGTTTGATTTCAAAATCAAACTCACTAAGGAGAGCCATCCACCTAGCTTGTCTAGCATTGAGCTTTGGTTAATTGAACAAGTTCCTCAACCCATGATGGTATGACATAAGTACAAATATCCTACCCAGGAGGTAAGGCCTCCACATTTTTAAAGAATGCACTATGACAGCCAACTCTAGATCATGGGTCACATAATTGATTTCATGCTCATTCAATTTTCTACATTCATAGAAAATTACATGCCCTTCTTGGAAAAGGACTCCTCTGAGTCCTTCCTTACATGCATCTGTACACAGGAGGAACTCAATATCAGGGTCAACAATCTTCAACACAGGTGCACGGGTTAGAATTTATTTCAGTTCCTGAAATATTTCTTCACATTCTTATGTCCAAGTGAATTTAACCCCCTTTTTCTAAAGGGCAGTGATTGAACAACTGATCTTGGAAAATCCTTTTATGGACCTTCTATAGTATCCTGCTAAGCCCATAAATGATTTGATATTAGATACATCATTTGGTGTAGAGATGATTCTCTCTTAGTACTTGTAGCACTAATTTAAGATGTTCTTAATGATCCTCTCTATTCTTTGAGTATATTAGGATATCATCAATGAAAACCAATACAAATCTGTCTAGGAATTTGCTGAGTACATTATTCATCAAGCAAATAAAAGTGGTGGGGGCATTGGTTAATCCAAACGGCACCACCAAAAATTATTTGTGACCATACCTTGTCCTGAAGGCTATTTTGTGGATGTCTTCATCCTTGATTTAGACTTGATGGTATCTAGACCTTAAGTCAATCTTTGAGAAAATGGAAGCACCCCCTAATTGGTTGAAGAAGTCATCGATTCTTGGTAAGGGATACTTGTTCTTTATGGTTGTCTTATTGAGTTGTCTATAGTATATGTGCAATCAGAGTTTGCCATCTTTATTTTTCAAAAACAAGGATGGTGCTCCCCATGGAGAAACACTGGGCCAGATGTAGCCTTTGTTCATCATCTCCTTTAGCTATATCTTGAGCTCAATTAGCTCTGGTGTACTCATCCTATAGGGCGTTCTAGACACTGTCACTTCTCCTGGTGCAAGTTCTATCGAGAAGTCAATGTATCTTCTTAGAGGTAGACCCAGTACCTCTTCTGGAAACATGTCTTTATACTCTCTTAATATGGGGTGATCCTCTAGGTTTGGTTTTTCATCCTCAACAAATTCCAAAACCTGTATTGTATACATGGGACATCCCTTTCTACAATGCTTTTTCATTTGAAGGGCTGATATTCGTCTCACTGAGATAGGATTTTGAATCCCTTGGAGGGATATTTTTCTCCCTTCTTCATTTAAACATTCTAAAGTTTTATGGTAACAATCCAACTTAGTTTTATAAGTATCTAACTAGTCCATACCAATCAACATGTCATAAGACCTTAGGGGAAGTATGTTAAGGGTCGCTTGGGTGGGAAATCCATTCATAATGAATTGGCAAGCTAGTATGACCTCTGCTACTTTCCTTTTGGTTTTAGTGGCTAGTTGTACTAACCATGGATTAATGTGTCTAACTGGTTGTATTTTACACTTATCAATAGTCCAAGGGGCCACATAACTCAAATTAGAACCAGGGTCAATCAAAATAGAAACTAGACGGTTGGAAATCATACCGTCCATCTCCATCACCAAGGCTTGGTGGTTGGCTTGTTTATTATCTAAGGCTGCATAAATCAGTGGCATGCTCCTAGCTACATCATTGACTGTGGTATATTATTGGATGTTGTAGACTCTCCTAATGTTCTGTTGTCCGTGTGGGCAATCTCTCAACAAATGTTCTTCTCCACAACCCCAACATTTCAGGGGTTCTCGCTTTGGGTTATCAGTCTTTCCTGAGGTTGCTCCAAAAGGTTTATTTACAATATGCGAGGGGAAATTTTGTTGATACACACTTTTAGTAGGAAGGCTCATCCTAGATTTCTTCCCATAGTTCTTAAATCTTGAGGATTTAAACCCCTTATTCTTGAATCCTGAACTAGCCTTATTCTTCCAATCCCTGCAAGGTTCGGTCTGACCCCCGAAATGTTCATAACAATACCTTGCCTTCCATATAGTATCTTCTAAGGTCTTTGGCTCGTCAAACTCAATCTTGTTCCGGTAGGACTGAGGTAACCCACTAATAAATCACTACACTTTTACCTTTTCATCCTTTATGCAGGGTACATACCTTATCAACTCAAGGAACTTATTGATATATTCCTCTATGGTGAGTTGTCCCAACTTGAGTTCATAGAACTCTTTAGTCTTCCCATCAAAGTATTTTTCTGATAGATATTTCTTCTTGAAGTATTCCTCAAACTGTTTCCATGATAAGTCCTTCTCATGAATTTCTTTCACATTCCTAAGGTCTTCCCACCAAATAGAAGCCTTTCCATTCAGGTTGAAGATGGCTATTAGAGCCTTCAAGTTTTCAAAGTAGTCATGGACTCTGAAGTACTTATTTAAACTAAGCAGCCAAGCTTCTGACTCTTCCCCTTTATTAGTCTCTCCATTGAAATAGGGTGTTCTGGCTTTCTTGAACTCTTCAGGGTAACGACCTTTAGAATGCTTTTGCTTCTTTCCTTTCTTTTGAGAATGTGAGTTAGTTTTGCTACTAGGAGATCCCTTGGAGTTTCCAGTTTCCTTTCCAAAGGGCTCTCCCAATGAGTGTCCCCTGCCTCTAGGTTGGGTCTTCATTGAGGTACTTCTCCCAGTGTGGCCAGTTATGGGACCACATTTTTGTATTTCAGGTGGACTTTGACTTCTCTTCGTATGTCCTTGGTCCACATGACTGGTTGCGGGTCCATGCTGCAATTGCCTGTGTATGTCTCACAAGCTTTGCATCAAGACTGCATTAATTTCCATTTATTTTTCTTTCTCCTTTATCAATCTCTCGTTGTCGGTCTTGAAAATTTTTAATTCGTCCATGAGGCTCCTTACAATTTCAACCAGATCCGGAGGGGTTTCCACCACCCTCCTTTCATCAAATTCTTCATCTCTATTGTGGGAGCCATCCCCCACTTCATGGCATGCCACCTCCTTTATACTTGGAGTTTCTCATGATTTACTGACTGCTTGAGTGATGACAAAACACTTACTATTAGCCAACAATCTATTAGTTTACGAACAACACATTGTTCATATTTATTAAATACACACACAATAGAAAGTTTCATTCTTTTCTTTAGTAAAATTTTAACCAGACTCTTTAGGAAAGAGGTAAGACAAGGTGTCACCCTTAAAAGTGCTTTAAATATGTTTTTTACGCAACTCATCCATGAGCCCAAGCAGGCCAAGTGTTGTAACCATGCTCTGATACCAATTTGTAACACACCCAACCCTTTAAGGGTATTTTAAGGGGTGGGGTATCATAATTTCATTTTCCTTAACTATCTCAAATCCTAACTCTGAGATTTGTATCACACCCTTCTCGTCCAAGAATTTCCAACCTCTGCCTCCATGCTTAAACCGAGCTCAGAACTAGTAGATATACCTCTCCCAAGTCTTCCAGAGTGACAAGTCTCTAGACTGCGTGATCCTTACGCCATGCATCCACAAAACATCAACAATTATTATTTAATTCGATACTTTATGCTTTGGCGAATTCCAAAGTACTCACAAATGAAAATCTCCGAAGTGATATCCTTCTGGAGTGTAATATCTCGTGACACACATCCTCCGCT
>JZKD02S2437548.1:203962-221654 GCA_000966675.3 Picea glauca | reverse complement strand
ATTCCAAAGTACTCAAAAATGAAAACCTCCGAAGTGAAATCCTTCCGGAGTGTCTATCTCCTGACACACATCCTCCGTTACTAATGATTATGATGAACTTCGATGCTTCGGCCTTCGGGAGTTCTTGACTTTCGCAACGAGCCTTCCTCCAGAGTGACAGATCTTCTGAGACTTGTCCTCTAATATCAATGACTCGGGTGAACTCCGGTCTCTGAGCCTTCGGGTGTTCTTGTTCCACTTTTCTCCGAAGGGGATATCCTTCGAAGTAACAGATCACCCACCACGTGTCCCCAAATGATGGACGATTGAGATCCTCTCTGTTACTTCGGGCTTCGAGGATTTTTGAAGCACCAAGCTTCAAATCCTCTGGAGTGGCTCTCCTCCAAAGTTAACGATATCCTGACACGTGTCCCGACTGATGGATGGTTCAGATCTCTTCAAACTCCCTGTGACTTCAAGGGTCTTCAACCTTTCACACTTGCTTCCTTCCGATGTGTTAAACCTCTTAAGTACAAGATCTGGTGCCATGTGTCTCTTGACGCTAATGGCTAGGATGGACTCGGACACTTCGGGCCTTTTGGAATCTTTACAATACTATACCCCAATTCCTTAGGATTCCAAAGTCTCGGACTCCCGGAGTTTCGGTCACTTCACCAACCACTTTAGCTAGGCAGGCTCGTACCAGGGGATGACATGTGTAAGAGGTCAGGGGTGACACATGTCACATTCCAATGGGTCTATAGGGTATGTGATACACATGAATATGAGTGACACATGGCACGTCAAACTTTGGTCCACGCTACCCTGGATGATGTCACTACACCACATCACTCCAGACTGATCGTCCTTCATGCCCTTCGATCTTGAGACCAAGGTAGGTCCACGTAACCCTTGGTTCAGTGGCCTTCGCTACTTCGTAAATTCAACTTTTGGGGGTTTTGTGGGGTAAAATTCTCCGTTCTCCCAGAGTTGGTCAGCATCAAGCTGACCACCACCTAGATTTGACGGTTAAGAATAGTCCCGAAGCATCCTCAAATCAATGACTCTCGTTACTTCGGTCTTCGGATATTTTCGACACACCACACCTCAAATTCCCCAGAATGCTTAGTCTCCGGACTAAATAATCTAGTGCCACATATCCCCCATATATCAATGACTAAGAGGGATCATCGAGGACACTTAGATCTAAGGTCCATGTTACTTCGCAACTCCGACCTTTGGGAGTTTTGTGATGTAAGACTCCTCTTTTCTCCCAGAACAGTCAACACTGGGTTGACTACACCGTAAATCTGACGGCTAGGAGAGAACCTGAAGTATCCCTCAATCCACGGTTCTGGTTACTTCGTGGCTTTGGCCTTCGAGGGTTTTGTGATGCAAGACTCCTCTTTTCTCCCAGAGCAGTCAATGTCGGGCTGACTACGCTGTAAATCTGACGACTAGGAATGAAATCAAAGTATCCCTTGATCTACAGTTCTGGTTACTTTCTGGCTCCAAGCTTTGGGGTTTTTTCCTTTACTGCCACTCCATTATCCCGAAGTAGGACTTCACTGAAGTACCGTGTGCGGGTCCCTCCTCCTGGATGATCAGACGGTAGGTGGGGCTCCTAATGATATCCCCCAAATATACGACTTTCCTTTACTTGGTAACTTCGATGTTCGGGGAGTTTGATGCTATAACATGTCTATTCTCCCGAAGTAGAACTTCGCATGTCTATTCTTCCGAAGTAGAACTTCGCCAAAGTCTTCGCATTGTAGATCCAATGGTTGAGGGGACCTTCAAACATTCTCGATCGGTGGCTCGCGCTACTTCACGATGGGGAGTTGGATCCTAGTTTAGATGGTGAGAGAGGTTCACCTAACCACTAGGGATACCATTCATTGCCGGTTAGCTTGCCGGTAATTGAATCTCCCGGTTACATTCAGCCAATTTAAGGCTGGTAGGGTTGACAGTACTCTAAAGTCTTGGACTTCCAAATCTCCGAAGCCAGGAGGACTTAGCTCCCTTAGGCTTAGCCTAAGGTTCCTAGGTTTTGGTCATATGGGTCCTCCTAAATGGATCTCGTCCACTCGTCTTCCAAATGAAGAGATCTCCCCTTTCAAGGATTGAACCTCGCTATTCTTCCTGAGCTTTATCATGAAATGGTTAAGGACTTGGGAATGAAATCTCAATCTCACAACAAGGAGTCTAAAAGAGATATCCTCTTCAGATGGAGATAGTCATATTGAAATGAGATCTCCTATCTCAGCCGTCCTACATGCTTATATCCCAAGAAGCCTCAAGGGCTAAGTTGGGGCATATATACTATCAGTTAGAATCATAAGTTCACAAGGAGATGAATTCATACACATATCATGACCATTCCACACATAAACCATTTATAGATACACATATATATAAACCCATGAATTCATCCATTATTTCAGTTCAATACAAAAAGTATGAAAAAACTTATCAGAACCAGAAGACGTGATGCAAATGCTAAAAGGGGTGCCCATTTCCACCCAACCATAGGCTCAATCACTCCTAACGGATTTACCACTAGCCACCCTCGAGCTAGACCATGATGCTTTGAGATTGAATATTTTTTTCCATCTCAACAAAATTTAGGGACGAAGATTACTCTCCTTCTCCCGACACAATAATAGATAGGGACAAAGGTTACTCTCCTTCTCCGAACTCAATTTTAGATAGGATCGAAGGTTACTCTCCTTCTTCTGATTCAGTCTCTATTTCTTGTGATTAGAACACACTCTCTTTCATAGTTCTTTCTTGAACCCGAGATCTTAGTCTCTCATCTATGCACTCTTCGTAGGTCTTCCCCCTTCCCACCACACCTTCCTTTCTTTCCTTCCTCAACAAGATTGCATGTGGCCCCAATTCCCCAGTCCGTGGTGAGGTCTGAAAGACTTACGGATGGGTGCATTGCCCCATCCCCTCATTAACTCTTGAGGAGGTATTCCCACCTACCAAACTGAATGGTAATTCATTCCTAGGTCAGAGGACTATTCTGGCCCAGAGCAATTAAATCCAACAAGTACTATTTTGGTGGAGTTTATCTCAACCATTCCTGGTTCTCCTCACCATCTCTTTCATAGCATCGATGGTCTCTCTTAGAAAACCCCTCTTTCAACAGTCATGCAACACTTATCCATTTTCTATTAATAACACAAATTACATTAATTGACCTTTCATACAAAGGTTCATCAAATCAACTTTCACACATATCGAGTTTGCCATAGTCTCTTAGCCGATATAATTATATTTACAAACTGGGGGAAACAAGGGTGTTACAATTCCCTCCCCCTTAAAGGAACATCGTCGTTGATGTTCTATCTGTCAATGTGCTCTGTATATACAGAAGTAAATAAAAATGGATATCCATGTTTCATGGCATCCTCCATTTCCCACATAGCCTCATCTAGGCCAAAGTGTTTCCACTGCACCTTGACCTGTGCAATGGTTCTTTTCCTGAGTGCGGTTTCTGTATATTTTAACCTTGTACAATATTTAGTGCAAACACATTTATAGTAAAAGAACAAAAAATATAAAATGGACAATACAAACATTACACAAAGATTTTTCCCTTGGAAACCCAAACCGGGAAAACCAACATATTCTATATTCATTCATGGTGTTACATTGTTTACAATACAATATACATATAGGATCCAATGACATCCAAAACCCTAACCCAATGACCTAGATTAATCAACAACCCTAATTCCTTAATTGGAAATAGAAAACCATTGGCAAAAACCATGTGCTGAAAAACCACCTAAAATACGTGACATGTTTCTCGAGGCATAAATTTTTTTCTTAGGGGCGTTGCCCCCGAACCCCCACGTGGGGGGAATTCCCCCCCCTACACCTCCCTCAAACCCCGCTATGTGCAAATAATATAGCACATACCCAACAATTTCCTTCCTGTCTAGTATGCATTGAAGTTATGATAGGAATTCTCCCTTCGGCTCCACCTGGATCATAGACCAGTCAATTATATGATTAGAATCATGTACATATTTCTTCAATATGGAAACATGGAAAACATTGTGTGCCTTTACTATGGGAGGGAGTGCTAGCCTATAGGATACAATTCCCACTCTATCTAAGATTTAAAAGGCTCCACAATACTAGGGTGCCAGCTTGGCACAAGCTCCCATTGTCAAGGAACTCTTCCTGGGCCTAACTCCGAGATAAACATGGTCTTCTGTCTTGAGCTCTCTAGGAGTTCTCTTTTTGTCAGCGTAACTCTTTTGTCTATCCTGAGCAATTTTCAGATTTTTCTTAATCTGAATCACTTGTTGTTCCATTTCTTTCATCATTTCGGGTCCGATTGTAATTCTATCCACTGGATTACTCTATCTGATTGGAATCTTGCACTGTATACCATAGAGGGCTTCAAAAGGGCTCATCTTCAATGACTCTTGATAACCATTCTTGTAGGAAAATTCTACCGATGGAAGGTAGTCTTCCCACTTCTTAAGCTGATGCATTACATGCATCCTTAACATGTATTCTAATATTTGGTTTACTCTTTCTGTCTGTCCATCAGTTTGAGGGTGATATGCTGTGCTAAACAACAATTTAGTCTCAAAACTAGCCATTAAAGACTTCCAAAATCTTGAAGTAAAATTTGTCTCTGTCAGATACAATCTCCCTAGGCATTCCATGCAGTTTGAATATATCCTTCATGAATATGTTGGCAATATCTATTGCCTTGCAAGTTGACTTGACAGGAACGAAGTGAGCATACTTGCTCAATTTTTCTACCACTACCATGATCACATCATTCTGCTTGGCCTATTTTGGTAATCCGATGATGAGATCCAAGAAGATGGTTTCTCATTTCCATTCTAGAATTGGTAGAGGCTATAACAACCCTGCTGGGTGTCGATGTTATGCCTTAAATTGCTAACATTCTAGACACTTAGATAGATAGTCAACTATGTCCTTTTTCAATCCAGGCCATTAGAATTGTTTCCTAGTGGCCGTGATCATTTTCTGATAACCTGGGTGACCAATATATGGTCTCTTGTGTAGTTCATCCATTATGAAACTCTTCAAGTCATTACAACTTGGAATATACAATCTATTTCTGTAGGTCAACAAGTCTTCATCCAACATCTGATAACATTCATACTTTAGTCATGTGGGTTCTTGCTTTAGGTATGACGTCACATCTTGAAAAATGATTGTGCATTCCTGAATCTCTCTCTGACATCTGTTTCACAGGTGCTTACCGCTGCCAGGTGAATCATTTTCATACTTCTGCTAAGGGCATCAACCACCCTACTTTCTTTTCCTTTGATGTGTTTGATTTCAAAATCAAACTCACTAAGGAGAGCCATCCACCTAGCTTGTCTAGCATTGAGCTTTGGTTAATTGAACAAGTTCCTCAACCCATGATGGTATGACATAAGTACAAATATCCTACCCAGGAGGTAAGGCCTCCACATTTTTAAAGAATGCACTATGACAGCCAACTCTAGATCATGGGTCACATAATTGATTTCATGCTCATTCAATTTTCTACATTCATAGAAAATTACATGCCCTTCTTGGAAAAGGACTCCTCTGAGTCCTTCCTTACATGCATCTGTACACAGGAGGAACTCAATATCAGGGTCAACAATCTTCAACACAGGTGCACGGGTTAGAATTTATTTCAGTTCCTGAAATATTTCTTCACATTCTTATGTCCAAGTGAATTTAACCCCCTTTTTCTAAAGGGCAGTGATTGAACAACTGATCTTGGAAAATCCTTTTATGGACCTTCTATAGTATCCTGCTAAGCCCATAAATGATTTGATATTAGATACATCATTTGGTGTAGAGATGATTCTCTCTTAGTACTTGTAGCACTAATTTAAGATGTTCTTAATGATCCTCTCTATTCTTTGAGTATATTAGGATATCATCAATGAAAACCAATACAAATCTGTCTAGGAATTTGCTGAGTACATTATTCATCAAGCAAATAAAAGTGGTGGGGGCATTGGTTAATCCAAACGGCACCACCAAAAATTATTTGTGACCATACCTTGTCCTGAAGGCTATTTTGTGGATGTCTTCATCCTTGATTTAGACTTGATGGTATCTAGACCTTAAGTCAATCTTTGAGAAAATGGAAGCACCCCCTAATTGGTTGAAGAAGTCATCGATTCTTGGTAAGGGATACTTGTTCTTTATGGTTGTCTTATTGAGTTGTCTATAGTATATGTGCAATCAGAGTTTGCCATCTTTATTTTTCAAAAACAAGGATGGTGCTCCCCATGGAGAAACACTGGGCCAGATGTAGCCTTTGTTCATCATCTCCTTTAGCTATATCTTGAGCTCAATTAGCTCTGGTGTACTCATCCTATAGGGCGTTCTAGACACTGTCACTTCTCCTGGTGCAAGTTCTATCGAGAAGTCAATGTATCTTCTTAGAGGTAGACCCAGTACCTCTTCTGGAAACATGTCTTTATACTCTCTTAATATGGGGTGATCCTCTAGGTTTGGTTTTTCATCCTCAACAAATTCCAAAACCTGTATTGTATACATGGGACATCCCTTTCTACAATGCTTTTTCATTTGAAGGGCTGATATTCGTCTCACTGAGATAGGATTTTGAATCCCTTGGAGGGATATTTTTCTCCCTTCTTCATTTAAACATTCTAAAGTTTTATGGTAACAATCCAACTTAGTTTTATAAGTATCTAACTAGTCCATACCAATCAACATGTCATAAGACCTTAGGGGAAGTATGTTAAGGGTCGCTTGGGTGGGAAATCCATTCATAATGAATTGGCAAGCTAGTATGACCTCTGCTACTTTCCTTTTGGTTTTAGTGGCTAGTTGTACTAACCATGGATTAATGTGTCTAACTGGTTGTATTTTACACTTATCAATAGTCCAAGGGGCCACATAACTCAAATTAGAACCAGGGTCAATCAAAATAGAAACTAGACGGTTGGAAATCATACCGTCCATCTCCATCACCAAGGCTTGGTGGTTGGCTTGTTTATTATCTAAGGCTGCATAAATCAGTGGCATGCTCCTAGCTACATCATTGACTGTGGTATATTATTGGATGTTGTAGACTCTCCTAATGTTCTGTTGTCCGTGTGGGCAATCTCTCAACAAATGTTCTTCTCCACAACCCCAACATTTCAGGGGTTCTCGCTTTGGGTTATCAGTCTTTCCTGAGGTTGCTCCAAAAGGTTTATTTACAATATGCGAGGGGAAATTTTGTTGATACACACTTTTAGTAGGAAGGCTCATCCTAGATTTCTTCCCATAGTTCTTAAATCTTGAGGATTTAAACCCCTTATTCTTGAATCCTGAACTAGCCTTATTCTTCCAATCCCTGCAAGGTTCGGTCTGACCCCCGAAATGTTCATAACAATACCTTGCCTTCCATATAGTATCTTCTAAGGTCTTTGGCTCGTCAAACTCAATCTTGTTCCGGTAGGACTGAGGTAACCCACTAATAAATCACTACACTTTTACCTTTTCATCCTTTATGCAGGGTACATACCTTATCAACTCAAGGAACTTATTGATATATTCCTCTATGGTGAGTTGTCCCAACTTGAGTTCATAGAACTCTTTAGTCTTCCCATCAAAGTATTTTTCTGATAGATATTTCTTCTTGAAGTATTCCTCAAACTGTTTCCATGATAAGTCCTTCTCATGAATTTCTTTCACATTCCTAAGGTCTTCCCACCAAATAGAAGCCTTTCCATTCAGGTTGAAGATGGCTATTAGAGCCTTCAAGTTTTCAAAGTAGTCATGGACTCTGAAGTACTTATTTAAACTAAGCAGCCAAGCTTCTGACTCTTCCCCTTTATTAGTCTCTCCATTGAAATAGGGTGTTCTGGCTTTCTTGAACTCTTCAGGGTAACGACCTTTAGAATGCTTTTGCTTCTTTCCTTTCTTTTGAGAATGTGAGTTAGTTTTGCTACTAGGAGATCCCTTGGAGTTTCCAGTTTCCTTTCCAAAGGGCTCTCCCAATGAGTGTCCCCTGCCTCTAGGTTGGGTCTTCATTGAGGTACTTCTCCCAGTGTGGCCAGTTATGGGACCACATTTTTGTATTTCAGGTGGACTTTGACTTCTCTTCGTATGTCCTTGGTCCACATGACTGGTTGCGGGTCCATGCTGCAATTGCCTGTGTATGTCTCACAAGCTTTGCATCAAGACTGCATTAATTTCCATTTATTTTTCTTTCTCCTTTATCAATCTCTCGTTGTCGGTCTTGAAAATTTTTAATTCGTCCATGAGGCTCCTTACAATTTCAACCAGATCCGGAGGGGTTTCCACCACCCTCCTTTCATCAAATTCTTCATCTCTATTGTGGGAGCCATCCCCCACTTCATGGCATGCCACCTCCTTTATACTTGGAGTTTCTCATGATTTACTGACTGCTTGAGTGATGACAAAACACTTACTATTAGCCAACAATCTATTAGTTTACGAACAACACATTGTTCATATTTATTAAATACACACACAATAGAAAGTTTCATTCTTTTCTTTAGTAAAATTTTAACCAGACTCTTTAGGAAAGAGGTAAGACAAGGTGTCACCCTTAAAAGTGCTTTAAATATGTTTTTTACGCAACTCATCCATGAGCCCAAGCAGGCCAAGTGTTGTAACCATGCTCTGATACCAATTTGTAACACACCCAACCCTTTAAGGGTATTTTAAGGGGTGGGGTATCATAATTTCATTTTCCTTAACTATCTCAAATCCTAACTCTGAGATTTGTATCACACCCTTCTCGTCCAAGAATTTCCAACCTCTGCCTCCATGCTTAAACCGAGCTCAGAACTAGTAGATATACCTCTCCCAAGTCTTCCAGAGTGACAAGTCTCTAGACTGCGTGATCCTTACGCCATGCATCCACAAAACATCAACAATTATTATTTAATTCGATACTTTATGCTTTGGCGAATTCCAAAGTACTCACAAATGAAAATCTCCGAAGTGATATCCTTCTGGAGTGTAATATCTCGTGACACACATCCTCCGCTMCTAATGGTTACAATGAACTTTGGTGCTTCGACCTTCGGGAGTTCTTGACTCTCACAAMGAGCCTTCCTTTAGAGTGACAAATCTACTGATACTTGTCCTCTGAGATCGACGACTCGGGTGAAATCCGRTATTTGGGCCTTCGAGAGTTCTTCTTCAACTTTTCTCCGAAGGGGCTATCCTTYGAAGTAACACATCACCCGCCACACATCCCCAAAGGATTTACGATTGAGATCCTCTCYGTTACTCTAGACTTCGGGGATTTTTGAAACACAAGAACCAGCCACCGATATTGAGTTGCAAGAATTAGAGGCCCAGACATCAATTGTTTTTGAAGTAGCTGAAACACAACCAGCTACCCATCTAGTGGCTGAAACACAAGAACCAGCCACTGGTATTGAAGTTGAATTACAAGAATCTGAGACCCCGGATGCTGCAACACAACATCCAGTGGCTGAAACACAAGAACCAACACCAAGCTTCAAATCGTCTGGAGCAKCTCTCCTCTGGAGTTAACGATACACTGACACACGTCCCAATTGATGGAYGATTCATATCTCCTCTGTCTCCCTACGACTTCAAGGGTCTTCAAAATTTCACACATGCTTCCCTCCAGTGCGTTAAACCTCCAGAGTAGAGGATMTAGTGCCTTGTGTATCTCAACGCCAACGAATAGGATGGACTCTGACACTTTGGGCCTTTTGGACTCTCTACAATACTATACCCTGATTCCTCCATAGTCTGAAGTCCCAGAATCCCAAAGTTTCGGTCACTTCACCAACCACTTTGGCTAGGTGGGCTTGTACTAAGGGCTGACATGTGTAAGGGGTTAGGGGTGACATGTGTCACGTTCCAATGAGCCTATAGGGTATTTGATATGCACGAATCCGAGTGACATGTGGTATGTGAAACTTTGTTCCACGCTACCCTGGATGACGTCACTACACCACGTCACTTCAGACTGATCGTCCTTCATGCCCTTCGATCTCATGGCCAGGTTAGGTCCACGTAACCTTTGGTTCAATGACCTCTGCTACTTTGTAACTTCAACATTTGGGGGTTTCATGGGGTAAAATTCTCCATTTTTCTAGAGTTGGTCAGCGTTGGGATGACCACCACCTATATCTAATGGTTAAGAACAATCTCGAAGCTTCCTCGAATCGACGACTCTCATTACTTTTGGATTCAGGGATTTTCGACACACCACACCTCAAATTCACCAGAATGATCAGTCTCTGAACTAAAGAATCTAGTGCCATGCGTCCCCCATATATCAATGGTTGAGAGGGATCCTGAAGGATCCTTAGATCCACGGTCCACGTTACATCGTGACTTTGGCCTTCGGGAGTTTTGCGATGCGAGATTTCTATTTTCTTCTGGAGTAGTCAATGCCAGGATGACTATGCCATAAATCCAATGGCTAGGAAAGAACTTGAATTATCCCTCGATCTACAGTTCTGGTTACTTCACGGCTCTGACCTTCAAGGGTTTTGCGATGCACAACTCCTGTTTTCTCCCATAACAGTCAACACCGGGCCAACTACGCTGTAAATCTGACTGCTAGGAAAGAACTCGAAGTATCCCTCAATCTACGGTTATGGTTTCTTCATGGCTCCGACCTTCAGGGTTTTTGTCTTTACTGCCACTCAATTCTCTCGAAGCAGGACTTCGCTAAAGTACCAAACAAGTAATGGTTTGGTGGGGTTTATCTCAACCATTCATGGTTCCCCTCACCATCTCTTTCATAGCATCTGTGGTCTCTCATTGCAAACCCCTCTTTCAACAGCCATGCAACACTTATCTATTTTCTATTAATAACACAAATTACATTCATTTACCTTTCATACAAAGGTTCATCAAATCAACATTCACACATATTGAGTTTTCCATAGTCTCTTGGCCGATATAGTTATATTTACAAACTAGGGGAAACATGGGTGTTATAATTAACCCAAGGAATGCACCATTCGTTTATTAGGGTCTCTCTGGCACATGTATCTAGGAATCTCTCAGATGGGAACTCAAGGGAACTTGCTTCTAGGAAAAATACCAACAAACCAAAATCAAACACTTGTTGTTACAGTGAAACTCATAACAGAGTTCACTCTTCAGGCCTAAGAACTTGGCTCTTCAATATTCATCACCAAAACACTCCAAATATGTTCTATCTCTCTCTAGAATTCACCCTCCATGGATGCACCAACTTCAAGCTCTCTTTTTTGGTCTCTAGTTTCTCTCATGCACAAAATTCTTGTCTCCAACTGTCCCAACCCATACAAATTTCCTCCCTTTGGCTTGCATTTTTTGACTCACACTTTTCCTCAAGTTGATTGTACTCAACCCCCATGTTCCAAATAACTCTGGGATGTGACCACTCACACCCATCCTCTTACATGTATTCAATGAATATTGGCTTTGGGAAAACTCAATCGGAAATTGGAAGGTTGATATACAAATGACAATTTTAGGATAATGGGTTGAAGTAATATACATGGGTATTTCCCCCTTGGAACCCTCTTGGCCATTGTCCTAGACACTTCCCCCTCTTTTGGATTAATTCATCCTCCATATATTGTCCATGTCCCCTTAGCAACTGGCATCACATTTTATTATTAAAACATAGAGATACAATTCACATATTACATCGCTTGGACATAGCCACATAAGCATTAGTTAATCTGGGGATTATAATGGGGATGATACATGGAAAATCAGTCTAATCGATTGGATAGTTGAGGTGGATTGAATGGGTGAATGTTCGAATGAATGGATAAGTCAATTGAATGGTTAAGTTGAAGGTCAAAAGATAAACCGACAAGAGGTTGAGTGGTAGCCGACTGGAAGACCGACTGAAGGTTGACTGGTTCGTAGCCAACTGAAGTTCGTCAGGTAGTTGAATGCAACAAAATATTTAGATTCACGGGATTGCAACGAATCATATACATGGATCTGTAATCGTTGGGTGCCATTAATTAGGGTTTTGTGCTATAAATCCTATAAATATGACATCATGTAATACTGTAAAAGGTTAATAATAATAATATTAAATGATCAAACTCTCGTATTTGAGAGGTGTGTAAAGGCCATCTAGAAGTAAGCCGAAATGGTTACATGGTTATTCTTGTGTAAAAGCAAGAGAATAGGATGACGATTGTATCCTAGGTGTGGACCAAGGTTACTCATGTAACTCTTTATTCTATGAATGAATAAGACAACAAGAGAGAAGGAGTCACTCAAGGAATGCTAGTTTCGCAGTTAAGGGTTTCCGAGGTAAAATATCAATGTAATGTGTGTTTTCCATTGATTATTTATGTTTAATTATGCCTTCTCTTTCATGTTTGGTTTAGTTTGAATGTTATTTTTCGAACAAGTGGTATTAGAGCTCGTTTTGTTTTCTCTATACAAGTCATATCAGAGAAAGGTTAAGAAGATATTGGATCTGAGATAAACCTAGCTCCAGTGAGAGTTGTAAGGAATTGATATTAACTTTTTCTTGAAATAATGGCACATAGTTCGAGGATAGAGGTCGAAAATTTTAATGGCCATAATTTTGAGTTGTGGAAGCTTCAAATAAAAAATCTCCTTGCAGATCGAGAACAATGGTTTGTTGTTGATCCCAGAACACGAGCATGCCAAAGGAAGAATGAGAGAAAATCAACAAAAAAGCGAGGAGTATGATTCAACTTTGTCTTGCAAATTTGGTATTGTTGAATGTCTTGGGCGAAGACACTTCAAAGAAACTATGGGATAATTTGGGAAGCTTGTACCAGTCAAGATCCCTCGTAAACAAGTTGTTCCCATGGAAGAAATTGTATCTTCTAAGGATGAGTGATGGTAGCTCAGTAAAAGAGCAACTAAATGAATTCAATACTATTTCAAGTTAGTTATTGTCCGTGGATATTAAAATCACCATTGAGGAGAAATGTATCATTATGTTGTTTTCCCTACCAGACTCATGGGATAGCTTAGTTGTGAATATTGGGAGTAATACAACCATATTAACGCTTGAAGACGTGGTTACATCTATACTATTAGAGGAAATGAGGCAGGAGAACATGAAAGTATTGACCAAGGATGCCTTGATGGTGAGAGTTCGATTGGACGACTGAGATAAACATAAATTCTCCATTCGACGGTCTACGTCAAAGGGTAGATATAAATCCTCTGTTTAGTCGAAAAGAAGATGCTAGAAGTGTAGTAACACCATACATTACAAAAGGAATTGCAAGTTGAAGGCTAGTGAATAAATTTAGGGATATAATAGGAATCAATCAACTAAAGCTCCAGATAAAGTAGGATATGTGTATCTGGTGTCGACCAATACACAGTCATAGCATGGCATTTGGTTGATCGACTCGGGTGCATATTTTCATATGACACCTCACATGGATTGGTTCGATGAGTATGAGAGATATGAAGGAGGAGACTTGTTGTTGGGGGACAACTCAACAACCAAAATTGTTGGATGAGGAAGAGTTTGACTGATGCTAAAATATGGGAGGAGTATAATCCTTCCAGGTGTGCTACATATTCTAGGTTTGGCAAGAAATCTAATATCCATTAGCAAAATGAGTGATGCAGATGTGCACACTTTGTTTCAGAAGGACTTGTGCAAAATGGTCATGGGAGTAATGGTGTTACTGAGAGGAGTTCAGATTTTAATCTTGTACAATTTGTTGGGAAGTGTCAACATGAGTGGATGCAACAACATTTCTATCCTTGAAGTCGACTCAAATGTGACTCAACTCAACTTGACTACAAGAGACTTGATTGTTGCTCATATAGTCGACTCGACCATGTTATGACACCAGAGAATGGGACATATTGGTGAAAAAGGACTTCGAGCTATGCATAAAAAAGGTATGGTTGAACGTTTTCTTGATTGTAATTTAGCAGTCGATTTTTGTGAACATTTCATATATGGAAAACACAATTGTGTGAGATTCCCATCCAGAGCTACAAGGGAAAAATGGATCCTAGAATTGATACAAAGTGACATGTTTGGGCCTATACTGGTCCCATCACTGTAGATTTTAACCTTGTACAATATTTACTGCAAACATATTTTCAGTAAAAGAACAAAAAAGATACAATGGAAAATACAAACATTACATAGATATTTTTCCCCTGGAAACCCAAACCGGGAAAACCAACATATTCTATATTCATTCATAGCTATACATTGTTTACAATACAATATACATATAGGAGCCAACGACCTCCAAAACCCTAACACAATGACCTGGATTAGTCAACAACCCTAATTCATTAACCAGAAATAGAAAACTATCAACAAATACCATGTGCCGAAAAATCGCCCAACAATGGACACGAAAATCAAGGCTGCACAAAAAACAAGGCAAAAATACTACATGTTTCTTGAGGCAATTTTTTTTTCTCAAGGGAGATTCCCTTGAACCACTACGTGGGAGGATATCGCTCCCATACAACCCCCCTAAAACCCACTTGTGCGACCGGAGCAACGCAGACACTTCTACTCGTGGAAATAATATAACACATTCCCAACATTCTCCCACTTGTTGTTTTCTTTGCATACAAGGGGTTACAAGGTTACATACTCAACAATCTAGGGAAACAATGCCCATGGATCCTCTACACCAAGAGAAATTCTCAGTGCTCATAGATTTTGTTAATGAATCTGCAACATTATTCAAAGTATCCACCTTCATCAACAATATTTTCTTTTCTTCAACCTTGTCTCTCACAAAGTGATATTGAATATCAATATGCTCTGTATTTGAATGATAAGATGGGTTCTTCACTAGAAAAATTGCACTCTAACTGTCACAATCTATCCTTACAACTAGTTGTACCAACCCAATACCTAAACACAATCTTTGTAACCATACTGCTTCCTTACTTGCATGAGTGGTTGCCATGTATTCAACTTCTGTAGTTGAAAGTCCCACTACAACCTGTCTTTTGCTCATCTAACTTATTGCTCCTCCAAACAGGTTAAACACATATCCAGTTGCAGATCTCCTACAATCTAGATCTCCAGCCCATTCTGCATCTACAAAGACATGTATATCTAACACTCTGTCTAATCCCGATCTTCCTTGGTAGCACAATCCATAGCTATCAGTGCCACACAAATACCTAAAAACCCTTTTTACTGTTGTCCAATGCTCCTTCCCTGGTTTTGACATATACCTTCTCAAACCTCCCACTGCATGTGCAATGTACTGTCTAGTATAGACCATTGGATACATCAAACTACCAACTGCACTCACATATGGAACACGTGACATGTCCTCCTCCTCTTCCTGTGTCTCGGGACACTGATCCACAAATAACTTTACACCAATAGGAATAGGAACATTGACCGATTTACATTCTTTGATATTAAACCTCTGCAATATTGTCTCGACATATTTTCTCCGATTTAACTAGAGTTTCCTTTTTTTCTGATCTCTTTTAATTTCCATGTCCAAAATGAAATTTGAAGCACCGATATCTTTCATGTCAAATTTAGAGGACAACTGAGTTTTCACACCCTGGATAATCTCTTTGTTGTTTCCTATTAGCAACATGTCATCCACATACAAGATGAAATAAATCAAATGATCACCGATTAATTTAAAATACACACAATGATCCTCTTTGCTTCTTGTGAAGCCAAGTTCCAACATATAAGTATCAAATTTTTGATACAACATCCTTGGTGATTGTTTTAAGCCATACATGGACTTTTTCAGCTTGCATACCATCTCCTTCTTTGCCTTCACAACAAATTCTTCTGGCTGCTTCATATAGATTTCTTCTTCTAGATCCCTATGTAGGAATGTTGTATTCACATCCATCTGTTCTACTTCAAAATCAAATGCAACAACAACATATAACATAAAGATTATAGAGGTTAACTTGGAAACAAGATAAAAAATCTCACCAAAATCAATTCCCTCAACATGGGAATAACCCTTTGCTACTAACCAAGATTTGTATTTCTCCACTTTTCCTTTTGCATTCAACTTATTTTTAAATACCCATTTTTTTCCAATGGGATTTCTTCTAGTCTGCAATTCCACTAGATCCCAAGCCTCATTCTTATCCAAGGCTGCCATTTCTTCGTCCATGGCCTTTTTCTAGATATTTCCATCCTCTAAATCCACTGCCTCCCTAACAATTCTAGGATCATCATCAGTAATAGACAAAAAGAAATTTGAATGGAAATCATATGGAGTATACTTTTCCGATAGCCTTCTTCCTCGAACCGATCTCCTCAATATTGGAGTATGGGGATCTTCTTCTTCTGATTCCTATTCTTCTGTAGAGTCTGATTCATCATCCTTTAAATCAAACTCTATTTTCTTTGGTTCTTACTTACTTGGTAGGACTTCCCATTTAACAACATCCTTCATTTCTCTAAATACCACATCTCGTCTATACACTACCTTATTAATTTATAGGTTCCAAAGATTATAACCTTTGAAACCATATTTATATCCATTAAAGTTACACTTTTCAGCCTTCTTATCTAGCTTACTCCTATTTTCCTTTGGAACATGAATGTATGCATCAAAACCAAATACCTTGATATGTGTGAAAGAAGGTTCCTTACTAGTCCATACCTATTGTGGAGTCTTGTCATCCAACACTGATGAGGGTGATCTATTGACCAGGTAACATGCAATACCCACTGCCTCTACCCATAATTCTTTCCCTAACCGGACACCACTGAGCATGCACCTTGCTTTTTCCATCAGTGTCTTGTTCATCCTTTCTGCAACTCCGTTACACTGAGGTGTATATGGAGTAGTTTTCTTCCTTTCTATACCACACTTATTACATAATTCTTCAAATTCATTCTCGTAGAACTCTTTGTCATTATCTATCCTCAACACCTTAATTCTTTTCTCTGTTTGATTCTCAACAAGAGCCTTAAACTCTTTAAACCTGTCAAATACTTCAAATTTCTTTATGAGGAAATATATCCAAGTATTCCTCGAGAATTCATCTATAAATGAGACATAGTACACAGATTTTCCCAATGATGGGACTGACACATGTCCAAAAACATCATTGTGAACTAGCTGTAAAATTTATTCTACCCTCGTTGCACCAGAGGGGAATCTTACCTGATTCTACTTCCCATATAGACAATGTTCACATAAATCAAAATCTAGAGAGCAGTTAGACATACCTTCAACCATACCTTTACCATGTAGTAGTCGAAGACCCTTCTCTCCRATATGCCCCAGTCTTTGATGCCACAAGATAACCTTTTCTCCAAAGACTATATGAGTTCTTTCTTCTTCAACTCCAATATCAAGAACAATGGAACTATTACACCCATCACTAATAGTGCTTCTTTGCACCTTATACAGAGTTCCAAACCGAAATCCCTTCAACAACACCATTTCTCCTCGAACCATCCTGTATGTTTCCTTTTCAAATATTTTTTTTACTTCTGCATCGTCCATTTTTCTTACATAAATCAAATTTCTGGCCAAACTTGGGTTGTGAAAAAAACCAGACAATGTTCTAATCCCTCCATCTATGAGCCTCAAATTGAATTTTCCTCGTCCTATGATTCTATTTTTTGAATCATCACCTAAGAAAACATTACCTCCATCATACCTTTCATATTCGTAGAACCACTCCCTATGGGGAGTCATATGAAAGGATGCACCAGAGTCAACCAACCATGCCTCATGAT
>JZKD02S2437548.1:178672-189518 GCA_000966675.3 Picea glauca | reverse complement strand
AATGATATTGCAATACGTTAATAAGTTACAATAGAAACCACAACATACAGTTCTCGGATCTCCTACTCAATCCTGGGCCGCAAACACATGAGTATTGTAGCCATCCATTAAGACTATCTTGGGTGAGAGAACACAATGCACTCGGTGTGCTGCGTTGCCTTCTGGTTTAACAGGAGGGCCGATATTTTTAGAGGCTTTGTTGGAACCCCAAACAGATATGAACCCTGGGTCATTACATGTGAACTCAGACATGATATATAAATAAGACCAACATAGGCAATCAACTTGACATAGGGTAAACTATGGAAGGACGTCATGGTTGAAGAAATGGAATCCTTGCATAATAATGAGACATGGGATTTGGTAGAGCTACCTAATGGAAGGAAACTTGTAGGTAGCAAGTGTTTTTTTAAGAAAAAAATGAACATAACAAGTTCATTCGAGAAGTTGAAAGCTCAATTGATAGTGAAAGGGTATTACCAAGTCAAGGGAGTCAACTTCGATGAGATTTTCTCTTCTATTGAAAAATTAAATTCCATTAGAGTAATAATGTAATTGGTTGCAACATCTGATCTTGAGATAGAGAAAAAAAATGTGAAGAAAACATTCCAACATAGGGACCTAGAAGAAGAAATCTACATGAAACAACTTGTAGAATTTGCAGTAAAGGGAAAGAAAGAGTTGGTGTAGAAAGTGAAAAGATCCCTTTATGGTCTAAAGTAATCACCAAGGATATGGTACCAAAATTTTGACACATACATCCTTAGTTTTGGATTTATGTGAAGCAAGGTTGATCATTGTGTATATTCCAAGGAAGAAGGTGGTCATTTCATATATGTAGCCTTATGTTTCGATGATATGTTGTTGGTCAGAAACAAAATGAATGCAATGAAGGAGTTGAAGACACATCTATCCTCCAAATTTGACATGAAGTATCTCAGTGTCACTAACTTCATTTTGGGAATGGATATCGAGAGAGATAAGGCAGTGTTGGTTCTTAACTGCTCTCTTCTTTTGGAATTGATATGGTCTTCTACCGCTATTTGAGTTCTTGGATTGTTGCATTTATCCTCTCTTCTTCCTTGTCCTAGCGTTGGACCTGCGGATCCTCCTCCAGCCTTGTCCAAAGTTGTGCCGCTTTATCGAACAATTACACTACTATTCTATATTCTGCAGTTGTGTCATTGCTTCATGCTTCCTTTGCTCCTTTACTGCCAGGGGAGTTGTTGGTGTGAGATGTTCTCGGAGATCCTCGATCTCTTTCTGATATCGATCAATTGCTTGCGCAATATGGTCGATCTTTTCTGCGGCTGGGAGTTCGTTTCCTTGCACAGTGCTTGGAAGTTTCCCAAAAATTTCTCCCACTCTTCGTTCCAGTTTGTTCCTATATTCTTTCTCCTCCTGAGTTTCGGATTTGGCCTGCTCACAATTTTTTTCCAGCGCTTCCTGCTTGTTTTTTTTTGGTATGTAACCATTGTCCTTTCCTTTGTTGAATTCGTGTTTTAAATGTTATGCAAACTTTCTATCTCTAGCATGCTTCAGGCTTTTTAGTTTTGGTTTCCTCTTTTTGTTTTCTGTTTTGATTTTTTTTTTTTGAGTTTTTTTTTAACTGCGCAGTGGGTGGTTGACTATCCTTGTACAGCTTCAATCGGCTCCCGTTGATCATTCCTCTGAGGTCTGCCCTTGCTAAATGTATTAACTGCACAAATCCTCCATCTATTATATATTTTACCTCGTATGGTCCTAACCAATGCATTCTCAACTTTCCTAGGTGCTGAAACGATTTGCTATCATAGAGCAATAATAGATCTCCTTCCTTGAACGTCTTCTTCTTGATGTGTTGATCATGCCAAGCTTTGTCTCTGGCTTTCTGCACTTGTTGATGGAATCCTGCCAGGATTTAGTCTTCATCCATTGATAATAGTCGATTCAGTATTTCCTATATTGTGCCTCGTTCGGTCATTTGTGTGATAGTTGCTACGCGTAAGCTGGGTACTAAAAATTCTAATGACACTACTGCTTCTTGGCCATAGACTAGTTTGAATGGTGTGTGCCCTGTCAAATTTTTGCATGTCGTCCTATACACCCATAATACTACTGGTACTTTGAGGTCCCAGTCATCTCTATGGATGTTACAGATCTTTGTCAGTGCGTTCTCTAGAATTTTGTTAAAGGCTTCTATTGTGCCATTCGCCTATGGGTGATACAGCGTGCTTTTCTGGTGGTGAAATTCAAACTCTTCGAGCATTGTATGGATGGTGCTATTTATGAAGTGTGTGCCTTGGTCGCTCATCAAAACTCTTGGGCACCCAGACCTAGTAATTACTTGTTCAAATAAGAAGTGTGCAACTGTCTTTACACTACAGTGTTTTACTGGTGTGGCTTTTGCCCATATAATTATTAGGTATTCTGTCGCGGTGATGATGTATCTTGTTCCTGTTCTTTTGGATGGTGGGTTAATTGGTCCCACAAAGTCTATTACCCATTTATCAAATGTATGTAATGTCACTTGCGGTTGTAACGTCATCTTGTCCCTTCTGTTGGGTTTTCCTACCCTTTGATAGACATCGAATCTCTGACAATACTCTTTCGAGTCTCCGTGAATCATGGGCCACCATAATCTTGCGTGGAGTACCTTCTGCGTGGTAGCTTTTCCTGCATAATTTCCTATTTCCATTCGCTCGTGGGATTCTGCTAAAATTCTTAGCCGTTCATGTTCTAACACGTACCTTCTCAAGATGCTATCTGGCCCATCTTGTATAGATGTCCTGCGATTAGTTGATAGTCGGCTACGCAGACTACTAGGTTCTTCTTCTATGCGGTGGTATATTCTTGCGGTGCGGTACCTGTGTTCAAGTACTGGATGATCTCTACGAAGTAGTCATCAACAATCTGTACTGAGAATAACTGTGCATCCAAAAAGTTGTCTTCTAAGTTTGTGGGTTCTTCTACATTTGTGACCCGTGATAGGTGGTCGAGTCCCACATTTATTTTTCCTGGTTTGACTATTACTTCGAAGTCAAATTCTTGAAATAAAAATAACCATTGACAGATTCTCCCCCCCAACACTTGCTTGTTGACTAGGTATTTCATGGTTGAGTGATCTGTAAACATCTTAAAATGTTTTCCCAATAGCCAATGTCTAAACTTCTGCAGTACGTAAACCACAGCTAGGCCTTCTCTTTCCGTCATGTTATAATTCTGTTCTGAGTCTGATAGTTTTTTTCTTGCAAACACTATTGGGTGGTCTAAGTCTCTTTCTCCTGGTTGCACTAAGATAGATCTAAGTGCTATCAATGATGTATCTACATGCACATAGAATGTCTTTTCCCAGTCTGGAAATACTAATATTGGTGCAGTAATTGTCTTTTCCTTCAAAGTGTTTAGACCATGTTGAAACGCGTCATTCCATTGATATTTTATATCTTTCCTTAGCATCTTTTCCATTGGTGCTATGATCTGTGCATATCCTTTGATGAATTTCCTGTAGTATCTGGTGTGTCCTAACGTTGCTCTTAATTGGCAGACTATTTTTGGTGCTGGTAAGTTCACAATGACTGCGATCTTTGCCGGATGCACTAGTAAGCCTTGTTTTCACACTATGTGGCCCAATAGTATCCCAAACGGTGTCCCAAATATGCATTTCTTGATATTCAGTGATATCTGGCACTGTCTGCATTGTTCCAACATTAGTCGTAACACTTCCATATGGTGTTTCAACAGGCTGTAAACTGTGCAATCATCTAGGTATAATTTTAGAAACTAATGGATGAATTCTTTAAATGCTGTGATAACCACTCTGGAGATCATGGCAGGTGCATTCTTTAGTCCAAATGACATGACTGTGTACTGATAAGATCCCCGTTCCTCCGCGAATGTGGTCTTGTGTCTATCCTCCTGTGCTATATTAATCTGATGGTAGCATGAGAATCCATCAATGAATGAGTAAGCTTTGTGCCCCCCCACATTCTCTAATACTTCATCTATAAATGGTTTAGGGAATAGGTCGTGTAGGAATGCATCGTTCAACTTCCTCAAGTTGACACATATCCTATCCCTCTTCCTTGTTTCTTGTCCTGTACTACCATCAGGCTTATCCATTCTGATTCCTTGACTGGTTCGATTATGCTGACTTCGAGCATCCGATCGATCTCCTCTTTAACTTTCTGTTTATATATGGGGTTCAGTCTATATGGTCACTGTCTAATCGGTCTCGCTTCAGGTCTAAGTGGTATCTTCATCTCTCCCAATTCTCCTACTATACCCTTAATCTCAATAAATGTTGTAGGAAACAAGTCGCTGTATTCACGCAACAACTCTGTAATTCTTTTTGTTGTTGGATCATCCCAGTAGTCTCCAATGCTGGCCATTTTGGGATGTTCAACTGTTTTGATGTTAAATTATTTACCTTGATTTGCGTGGAAATCACTTTGGATTCTATGGGTGGTCTCTCCACATCTATTTCACCTTCTACTTCTTCAATATGAATATCGCGTTGGTCATCTTCGTCTGGTGCTTCCTCCTATACATGGTAACATGACATTGGTTCCTTGATTGTCTGATTATTCTGATGTTGTTCTTCTATGATAGTTTCTATTTTAGGTTCTTTGATGAATATTACTCCTCTTATTCGTTTAAGGGCTGCATCTATGTTGGGGTTCTCATGCTCGAATGAGAAAGTGACTGCGAAGTTCTATTGCAATATTCTCCATGTTCTAGTTCCTTTGCGCAATTCCTAGTATGTGTACTAGTTCGATGGTATGCCCTCTAAAGTATGTATGAAGTGATGAGGGAATTCCTCAGGTGGTGTCATTTTCCATAGCGTTCTGCACACCTCCAAGTGATCTGATGGTGCTCTGTGTCCATTGTACTTCTTTTGTTTGCTGTTTTTCTGTTCTGCGTCGAACCTTATGCACAATAACCACTTACATTGATACCGGTATGTGATAGTCTCCTTGTGTGCACCCCACCATCTTGCAGGTGTGGCCTTGAGTGCTAAATCTAGTGCTAGTAGCCTTTGGTTCTCTAAACTTCGTCTTCGTATTGTGTCAAGAATTTTTCCAAATCATTTAGTCCGTGGAAACTGGGTGGTTCTCTATTTTCTATGCCTATCCACCATACTGTGTAGTCGATTCTTGCACATATTCTAGTGGATACTTTGTGTAGTCTTTGTTGCCAATTTTCTAACCCGGTGTCTGAGTCTGTTGTGCATGAAGTGATGCTCCACCAACTGAGCACCTCGTATGCAGTTGGGTTTACATAATCCTCATCACACAAAGTTGTTCTGTACAACTGGACGATCTCCTCTAAGTCCAGGCAAGTGGGTTCTATGAGCCTCTCCCCTTCTGATGGATCGAGTGGTGCTATGACCCTATAATCTCTAGATTCAAATGTCATTTTCCTTGTTTTCAAGTTAATTATGGCATGGTTGTCAAACACCCAATCTAGACCGAGTAGTGCCAGGTACGGTATTGTGCCATATACTATTTCAATGACTTCAAAGTCCGCCTTAGTGTGCACTCCATCAAGATCTACTATTACTCCTTTCAGTCTACCTATTGGTAGGACTCTATGCTGGTTTGCTAGTTTTAATTGGACATTTGAGTATCCCAATGTTGGATCTCCTATGCATTGCCAGGTCTTCTTGGGTAGCACATTCACTTTGGATCCTAGGTCTAGTATAATGTTTCCCATATTGAAATCCCCAATATTAGCATTTAGTCTAAATTCCCTACTTGTTCTTCTTCGAGTGTGTAGGTGATTGACGGTTTTTGGTTCTAGCTTTTCTTCCGTCTTGCTGCTACATTTCTCTAGTATGTTTTGCAATATTTTCACAGATGAAGGATCACTTAATACTTTTACGCATGATTGCAAAAACTCTTTGATAGTACTTACTTGTCCCTTGGGTTGCATTCCGTTGGTATGATCCAGTGATGGTGGCATTTCGTACTCTGGGGCTCCCTTGACTGGTTGCGTAGTTGAAGTCGACGATGTGTACACCTTCTGAAATTCTTGTCTAGCTTCCTTAAAAGTCTCCTTTTCTTTAGGCGCGTTGAACTGCTTCTTGGGGTCAATGTTCTTCTTTATCCATTGGTTCTGTGCTGGTTCCTGTCAAACTGCATCATTTCCTATTTTCGTTCCTCCACGAGTGACTATGTTGATGTTCCGTCCGTTGTCCCTTGCTTCGGCTGAAATCCATTCAACATTCTGATTGTTTCGGTTCCTCTTTTCCTATATCTTTACTAATAGTGTCGGGCATTCCTTTGTCTCGTGATTCGATGCGCGACAATACATACAAGTCGCTAGCAGAAGTGGACATTCCCATGCATAATGTCTCGGTTGCTGACAATTGTGACATGTGACTGGTCCTCTACCACGTCCGAAACCTCCTCTGACTCAACCTCCTCCTCAGTAGCCTACGTGATCACCTCTCGGTGCATTATACTCTGGTGCCTGATTATACTGCACGGTATTGTACTAGGGATGTGTCGGGTTGTACTGTGGCTGCACGTTATTGTAGGGTTGTTGCACAATATTGTACTGCTGCTGCACATTGTTGTATGGAGCCGGGACTTGGTTGAAATGGGGCACTTTTTGCACAGTCATCATTTCGACCTGTACTCTATATGCATCTGATGTTCTTTCTCACATCAACTCCATAGTTCTGCAATATTTGTCGTCATGGCCCACTGACTTACAAAAGGTGCAATATGAATTCTTTGGAACTGTATGGTATTTCTGCATCATCGTACAGTGGTAAGGGTCGTGACTCGGTTTCTTTCATATTTTGCACCATAATCCTCCCTGTGGTAGTGGGTTTGGCATATATGTTGCCATATATTGTGCGAATGTTGGGCATTCATTCTTGTGGTCTCCTTCCATTTTGCATGGGGTGCACCAAACGAATTCTCGTTTGTCCTTGTTCTTATTCTGGTTCAACTGAAATGTCATATTATTAAAATCCTCCTTCAATTCCTCAATAGCTAGGTCTGTCTACTAGTACTAGTTCTCTTCCAGTTGCAAGGCTTCTTTAGAGCCTCTTCCTACGTCTGAAACTTATGCTGTCATAAGGGATATTTTAGATGTGGGAGTAGTGAGTTGACAAACAAGTGCTGGTGCTACATCTCGGTCATAAGGTATTTTAACTTCCCCTTTAGTTGCTTGAATATCTGGCCAATCTCCCATACAGACTCTCCTGGTTTCTATCTTATCTCTATCATCTCGTTCATGTACTAATCCTCTGAGCTTAGCTTCTGGAACTCATTAATCAATAGATTCTTAATGTATTCTAGTGTCCTCGTCGTCCCAGGGGCACTGCTTGTGTCTAGACTCATGTACCAGTCTAGTGCACGGTCTCTTAGCGTGATTGCTAATTTCATGAGTTTGGTGTCTTCATCAATGATCTTTTTTTCCTCCTAGATCTTTGCACAAATGAACAAGTGCTTCTCAAGATCTTTTGTTGCTTCTCCTCAAAATTTTGGTAATCTGATAGTGGGATCATGTCCTTCTATTCTAAAGACTGAACTGCTACCTCCGTCACGCGGTGTAGATCCTTGACTAATACTGCATGAACTTGCTCCTCCAGTTGTTTCTCCTATGGTAGATGTACTTCTTGCTATTGGACTTCCTCCAAACTTCGATTGTATAAATGGTGGTGTTCTCTTTGGTGTATTAGTCACACATGGGTTTATGGGTTCCACACTGACATTAATATGGATACGATGGCTACCTTCTCCTCCCATTCTTGGGCCTCTTGTTTTCCTTTCATAAGTTGCGTGCATGATTTCCTCAATCTGCTCCACAGCCTGGAGATCCTCTACCTCTTCCTCATCACTCTCCAATCCTTCCCTCATAGCTACAACTATCTTCTTGGTATTCACCTTATATTGGTAGGGTACTCCACTACGCATCATTCCTAATGATGCCAAGATCCACTTAAGCTGGTCATCATCCATCAAGATCATGTCCAAGAGTTCCTCCTTCTTGCCTTTATCCTCACCTTCTTCCATTTTTCCTCTCTCTGTCAGTGGTTCCCCCCTTCCCCCATGCATGCAGGGAAGTCTAGCTGTCTGATTCCATTTTCATTACAACTTTGTTATATAGAAATATTTTAATAGACATATACAATGATTGAATGTACCTTCCTT
The DNA here is from genome assembly GCA_000966675.3 of Picea glauca. Lineage (NCBI taxonomy): Eukaryota > Viridiplantae > Streptophyta > Pinopsida > Pinales > Pinaceae > Picea > Picea glauca. The sequence goes on along the minus strand of JZKD02S2437548.1, from coordinate 181,371 downwards.
GAGGTCCGTGTATAAATTCTTTCTCTGCTGCGCTGTATGACTTCGCTGTGTCGACTGCAAACTTTGTGATGAAGCCTGCCACAATACTGTCAAGCCAAAAGTCAACTGCGCGGGTAAATTCATTGTTCACCTACTGTAACTGCTCAACCTGTACTGGGGTCTAATCTAGCTGTCGGATTTGGTTCGTCGCGTGGTTATTTTTCAACCTTAGTATCCACTCCTGCAGTAGGTGGGGAAAATCATAGAAAAATATTTCGTGTATATCCGTAAACACGTATTTATCCAGATATTCGCGAGCTGTGATGCTAGGGTTTCTATTGTGTTTCTAGGAAAACTCTAGTTCTTTGGTTTTCAACCAGCCTTCGATTTCTTCTTTCGTGGGGTTCGAAGGTTTCAACATCCCCTTCTAGTGGCTCAGTGGTCTTCTTGTTTCACTCATTGTTTTCCCCTACACTCTATCTCATCTACTTAGTCCTCTCTTGTTCCTCTTAACACGAAAACAGAACCATTTGTTGGTTCTTAACTGCTCTCTTCTTCTATTTGAGTTATTGACCCAAGTTTCATATCTTCCAGGTTACCAACAAAGCCTCCAAAACTATCAGCCCTTCTGGTAAACCAGAAGGCAACACAGTACACAGAATGCACTGTGCAGTCTCACTCGAGATAGATTTAAATGGGTGGCTGTAAGACTCAGGTGTTTACAACCTAGGATTGGGTATGAGATAGGGGTTTGTTAACTAGAGCCATGCACTACAGACTATGAAGGTAATGTATTTATTCCTCACGGGTACATATTTCCATTACATAGTTTACTTCCCAAGCAACATATTCATGTTCCATAACAATATATTAACTCATTTATTAAGCATAACAATAACTGCAGAAAGAAAGTAAAGAGATGCATACATTCATCGCATTACACAGTTATTACCATGGTTCACCCCCTCCTGGGCTATGTCCACAAATATTTGGCTCTTGGCTCTTTTATTATGGCAGTTCTGCATTTTTGGCGCCACACACTTACAATTCCCCTCTTATGGGTAAGATATACATGAGGTGAACTAGATCACACTAGGCTCTACAACCTGCGAACTAATCCTTAGATCTACCTTCTCTCCTCCATTCTAACTCAAGAACTTACAAAAATGGTACATAACAGTATTTCATAATTCCTTCCTTCATGTATTATTCTACTGGAACGATATAAGAACCTGAACCCTTACAGAATAGTAAACTTACTGTAAAAACGCTAACCTAATATGTAAAACTCATTCAACCAACAACCTCTATATGATACCTGCGTATCTATATTGATACATTTTAGGCTCTTCAACCTTCTTATTGAAAATTACCAAGACCCTAACCCTACCGACGTTAGGTCTTCCTCCCATGCACGCGTGTTGTTCTTCCTCTAGCTATCGCTTTCCTTGTGCATGCTTTCTTGCATGTGCGCCTGCTATTCTTTCTCAAGCTGTTAATTCCATTTCTACACGCTTTCTTTCCCACAATCGTCCTTCTTTCCACTTCGGCCTTGTGCCAACTAGAAGTTAAACAAATTTGGTTAAATCAGAGAAAGTATGTTAAAATAGTCTTAAAATGTTTGAACATGTAGGGTTGTGAATCGATCAAGGTACTAATTCTTGTGGGGGTAAAACTAACTTATGAACAATGTCCAAAGACACATGAAGAAATAGAGGACATGTCACATGTTCCCTATGCTAGTGTTGTTAGTAGTTTTATGTATGCAATGGTTTACACTCAACTAGATATTTCCCATTTAATGGGGGTATTGAGTAGATACATGTCAACACCTAGGAAAGAGCACTGGACTATTGTCAAGAGAGTGTTTAGGTACTTGCGTGGCACAACAAAGTATGCGATCTGTTAAAAAGGGAAACCTGAAATTGATAGAAAAGTGAATGTACATGGATTTGTTGATGTTGATTGTGCTGGATATTTTAATAGTAGAGGGTTGACCAACATATATGTGTTCAATATGTTCATTGGAGCAATTAATTGGATGAGTAAGAGACAAGAAATGGTATCCTTGTTGACTATAGAAGTTGAATACATGACAACCACTCATGCAAGCAAATAAGCCATATGGCTACATAGATTGTGTTTAGGGAAATGGTTTGAGAAACAAGCTACGAATATGAGTTGCAATAACCAAAGTGCAATTTTCTTGCAAATAACCCAACTTACTAATCTAGGACAAAGCATATTGATGTACAATACCATTTCATGAAAGAAATGGTGGAAAGAAAGAAGGTGTTGTTGGAGGAGGTAGACACTTTGGAAAACATTGCAGACTCTTTGACCAAGTCTATGAGTGTGGTGAAGTTCTCTTGGTGTAGATTGGCAATGGGAATTTCTACCCTAGGTCAATGAACATAAGTTCAGGTTCTGTTGTTTCTATAAATACGACAAAAAGTGGGAGAATGTTGGGTTGTTAAATTCTTTGCAGTGTAAACTCAGTCCAATCGACTCACTACTCGAGGTGGATCGACTATGTGAATGTTCGACTTGATGGATAAGTCAAGTAGATGGTTAAGTCATAGGTCAAAAGGTCAAATGAGAGGAGGTTGATAGGAGGACAAGTAGTATCCAAATGAAATAATGACTGGTGGTTGACTAGTTCATAGCCGACTAAAGTTCGACGGGTAGTCAACTATAACAAAATCTTGAGATTCACAGGA
>JZKD02S2437548.1:143205-156632 GCA_000966675.3 Picea glauca | reverse complement strand
AACCCCTTTACAACAAGTCTAGCCTTGTACCATCTTTTTCCTCCATCTTCTTCCTTCAACCTGTAAATCCATTTATTCTGCAATGCTCTTTTCCCTGCAGGAAACTGAACCAAGTCCCAAGTCTGGTTATTTACCAAGGAATCCATTTCCTCTTTCATGCCTTGCTCCCACTTCTTTTTAGTGTCTACCTAGTAGATCTTATAACAACACTTGAAAGAGTTTGAGGTACCTGATGCTCCTATTGTTGCACATTTTGATTTTTTGGTACCTTTGGAATTTCTTTTTCGGTGATCTCATCAAGCATTGCGTATTCCGGTTTTTCTTTTTTCTATTTTTTTCCCGGCAACTAATCTTTGCACATGAACTTCTCATTAAATATGACATCTCTACTCCTAATGATTTTGTGATTTTAATAATCCCATAAGCGATAACCAAAATCATTAACACCGTATCCAATAAAGGTACACTTTTTGGATTTTTCCTCAAGCTTTGCTCTATTTCTTTATCAATATGGACAAATGCTTCACAACCGAAAGTATTCAAAAATGAATAGTGTACCTTTTTACCTGTCCATGCCTCCTCTAAAATTCCACCATCCAAAGAGCTTGAAGATCCTCTTTTTATTAAGTAAAAAACAATATCTACAACATCTACTCGGAGTTGTAAGGGAAACCCAACATGCAATCTCATACTCCTTTCACGCTCCATTATTGTCCTATTCATCCTTTATGACACACCATTTTCTTTTGGTGTTCATGGAACTGTCTTCTATCTATGAATCCCATGGTATGAAAAATAATAATAAAACTCTTTGCTGCAATATTCACCTCCATTTTCTAACTTGAGACACTTCAACCTTTTTCCTGTCTCATTATCAAACAAAGATTTCCACTTCTTAAAAGTATCAAAAACATCATATTTTTGTTGAATGCAATAAACCCAAGTTTTTCTAGTTGCATCATCCATTTTTACATTTGGGTCATTTTTCAATGGCGTGTTCGTAGCAATTGCCACTTTATATTATTGAGAGAATGACAAACATTGGACCCCCTCAAACATCGTTTCACATGATGTCATCATACCGATGACACACATATCATCGCTTGTGTTACGTTTCTAGTGGACACGTGTCATCTCTACTTTCACTGTCCAAGCCCACTATAGACGTTGCAGCCACAACGCCAAAACGTCTCACCTATGATGCCACAGGGGACGTCATAAGAACGATGAGGGGCCTACATCTCCAACATTTACACTGTCACAAAATAGTCATCCATTGAGTCAGACATGCGACATCGTGGGACCCATAGTAGATGTTGCAAGACTGACGAGGGACCTATATCTACAACTTTTATGCTATATCAACGATGAGAGGGATGTTACACAATACATTGGAAGAGGAACACCGGACTACTGATGAGGGGTATACATCTCCGATGTTTACTCTATATCAATGATGAGAGGGATGCTAGAAGACCGATGACCTGTTGGTATTTAAAAAAAAATAAAAAAACAAACAAAAAAAGGATAAGAGGATAAGAGGATAAGAATAATCTTGGTGTCATGGACTTGGACTTGGTATTGATCCACTTTGATGTATGGTTTATTTACTCTCTTCAATTTGATGTTGATGTCTTTGTAAATGCTTCTTGTTTCCATTTTCTTATAAAGGCTTATTAATGTATTCATTCATCTAGGAGTGAAGCAATGTGATGAGGCTCTCCCTTTTGCTTTATTTCATTTTTTATTTCGACACCCGTTCTCCTTTCTTCTATCAATTAAGTTGCAGCTTTGGAAGCACATTTCAGCCATAAAACAATGCCTTTATAATTTGATTGATGAGTGGAAATCTTAGCCCTCCAAGACTAGTTTTAGAAACATATTTCCAGAAAATACTTAAGGTTCAATTGCATCATATTAGGCCCTTTTTACCTTTTTGCCTTACCTTAAAGATGAATTGATCAAATAGTTCCTTCATCTATTAGTTAGTGGAAGATGGTAAACAAGCCTTTTCTACCATATGACCTAATTCAAAGTAGTTGTTTGTGACATACTTGTTCTCTCGTTTATCCAATGTCTTATGACTCCATTACCCCATGACTGATAATAAATGGTTTCCTTCCATCTCTTTTTATTATTATTTTTGTCCTTCATTTATATATATTTTTCTTATCTCATTTTCATTTCCATCCCATTTCATATACTACAACAACCATACATTTTGTTAAGGCTTACTCTTCGTATCTCACCTAAGAATGCCACTCCATAGCCTTAACAATATTATTTTTAGGGATTAGCCAATTTCATCAAAATTGGAGGGTGCTGACTTGAGCAACATGGTGGATGGACTTGTATCTACAAGTAGCACCAAGCACTAGTACTAAATCTTGATATCCCTGATGGATTGAGGGAGAGGTAAAGGCCGACATCGGAGGAAAAGGGTGCTATTGATGATGAGGACCCCAATATAGGGCATGATTTTGATGATATGTAGTTATTTTTTGTAGCATGATCATTTTAGGACTCTAGAGGCCAATTAGAGCCTCAATGTTTATGTATTTTGTTGCAGACATGTATTGCAGATGGCACTATTTTTTTATATTCACCCTTGCATGGTATATACATGAGAAAAATTTGCATATTTTGGGTCTAATTACCGAGATTTACATTGATGTATATGAATAACATAAATTCATCAAAATTTGAAAATTTTATCTGTTTTGGTCCACTAATTTTGGTTCTGGTTTTATTCTTGGCTCCAGTTTTTTGGGATGGATCAGTTCGGTTTTAGTTTTTTTGTCGATAGGTTTAATGTCAGTTCCATTTCTAACAACATAGATTTCTACCAATCATTATAAATAATTATAAAAAATAAAGTAATAAATGTCAAAATCATAAATTAGCCACTGCTTTCCCTTCTGCTTCCATGTGCTCGAGCACTAGCGCATCATAAACGTCAAATCCAAGGGGAACACTTAGAAAATCTATTGCAAATGTGATTTTTCAGCTCCAAGTAATTCCCAACACCAAAGGGATGCCTCAGACCAACTAAAAATGAATAGAAAATGGTGAAAACGATTTTATTTATGGTTTGCATAGGTTTCAATATAAAGAAGAGGGTAGGTGGACCAACTAGGAAAGGGTGGGAGTGATTAGGGTTTTTTCTTTTTGTCATTGCACAAACCAACACTTTGGGGATGTGTATATATTCCTCATTCCACGAGGTACGCCCATGTGTCCAAGACATGAGGAACATGAACGAGGACTTACCCCCCTACATCCCCAACATACCCTGCCAAATTGAGTATGGACAATATGTACCCAAGATGTACACCGTGTGTCCAATACATCATCCCTTTCCAAGACATGCCAATAAGGTGCGATCACAAGTCTCAAGTAACACCGTTACGTATACTACTTGTATTCTAAAGAAATATTCAATATTTGACTCTACCAATGTTGAAAATGGTGTAGGTTTCACTTTCAGCCTTGGATGACCTTATATTTTAATCATTACTATATTTCTAGGTTTGGCTAAGCCCAACCTTGTACACGTAGAATGAAAACCTATTGGGGAAAGTGCCCTACCTCTTGAGTTGGATATTTATAGACCCACTCTCATTTGTAATTTAACTCAAGTGATTCCTATTCATCTTTTATCATTCACTATATCTTGTGAATCTCAACAACCAAACATGACTCTAGAACATCTAACAATAAAGAGAGGATAATCACACATGAAGAACAATGTATGCATGATTGTTGTACTTTTCAATTGAACAAGTGTTTGAAGAAAATGATTTTTGACCTTACATTTTAGTCCACCCCGTGAATGCCCCCTTCATCATGTCTCATTGCTAGTCATGATTCTCAAAACATTGGAGTGATTCACCATTGTAAAATTTTAAAATAAGAAAGTACACCCAATATATTAATTTGCAGAGAAGGAGAAAATAGTTGCATTCAAGATTTTGTAGGTGATAAACCATTTTCTAGATGAAAAGCAATCTATCCAATCTCTTTGAAAGAAAAGATAAATCAAAAGGCTGAATTACTCTAAAATTACAATTAAAATGCTCTATTCTTTAATTGATTATTTCTGAATAGTCTATGAAATTGGATATGCATAAGAAAATCTTACCTCCTCAACTAAGATTTTATTTTGGATGCATTGTTATTCTTTAGTTGTTTCTTTCTCTCTACTCTTAGTTCATCTGCAATGATATAAGTTTAACCTCACAAATTATTTAAGGCTCTATGTTTCTTGACCTGAAAAAGTGCAGATTTAAAAAATTCCAGGGTTCAAAATGAAACATAGGTAATTTCCCTTCAACATATAAACACAAAAACCTTGCAATTAATCACATGGGTGGAAATAGTGGAATATAACCAGTTGGGGAAAAGAGAATGAATTCTGCAAATTTTCTTGTAGTCTTTGATAACCATCGTCTCCTTATAATAATCATAATCTATGTTCCATTCATTCTATCCATTTGCTAGCTCCAAAAATCACTTAATATTTATGTACAACAATCATTTCCTTCTTTCCAAATGAACTCGTGGGAATCTTCCCTCACGGGACATCAAATAAAAACATAATACTTCAAAACATGGACATCACTGCACTAATTATCTTGAGTTAGTCATGTGCCTATGCAAAACTACCTAGGTCCCATCTTATACTTTTCTATTGACTTAACCATCAAAGTTAGCTTCCACACACTAAATAAGTCCCTGTTTAGCTTAGTCACTTTCTAATATCAACTTGGGGTTGTATCACTGAAATTTATAATATAAATGACTATGAAATTAAAGGGCATATAAAGTCTTAAAAATTACGACCTTATTATACCTGATTGAGATTTATGGCATGCAACATTCAAGTATTGTTTCTAACTAGCATAGATCCATATTAATCCTATATCTATTAAGCACATACAGGGAGAAACAAAAAATGGGTGCAAACATCTCAAAGCTTAAAGAAACCATGTTTAAGATGGATCCATGATAGTTTATTTTTTAATTCCATTTTATTTTATTAGCCTTGCACACATACGTCGTACATACAATTATTACCATTCACTTACCGCTATTAATTTATTTATGAATATATGATGTGATTAGTTACAATGGTTCGTAACTTCGTAGAAAATGATTATCACATAGACAATGTTTTCAATCAGAATGACATTCTAAGCATTTTAAAGTTTTAATCATGTCACCACCTATCTCACATCGCTTCCTTGATAAAACAATGACAAGGAGAATAGTAATGATAAATAATTTTCTATAGATCATTGCAAAAGTCAAATTGAGAATGCATTTGATAAGATATGATAAGATCAATTTATTAATGTCCAACGAATGACCAAAATATGTCAATGAGACTTAAACAAAAGTACATTCAACAAAATCATTTGCAAGAGTACCCAAACGCAAGTACATTCAAATTGGACAACAATTGCATAGAATAAAAAAAATAGAAATTATGGAAGATAAACGTTATTAATATTTTATTATCTAGATTAGATGACAAGCCCCTAACAGGTGTGCTTCAACATTGTGAATATCAACAAGTTGAGGGTTCTATTGACATTGTTTCAATTAGATTGTAGCAATTATAAGGGATGGTATTAGAGATCATTAAGAAGGATCAACCACCCATTGAAAAGAAGGGGTTGATAAATATACTAAGAAGTAATCCAAGAAGAGACAAAAGAAGACAAAGGTGATTGATGAACCTTTGGTGACTATGGGAGTAGTGCATGATTCATTAGACTTTAGTGAAGGTGAAGAGTTAGAAAATGTGACTTGGAAATTCATAAAGTGTTATAAGGTGGTCTGGGGTGAAGGATAATAGCTTCCTTGTGTCATCAGTAGGTGCTACTGCTTGGGTAGAAGGCATGAGTATGAGAAGCTTTCTAAAGAGTTGGATAGAGAAGAACCTTTTTATTTTATTTTTTATCTTGATGAAATATTTTTTATGTACTAAGCTAGTATCACTTCCATAATTTCACATGATTTGTATGTTTTTTTTTCCAAGTTTTAAATTTTCAATAAGAGTTTCATGTGTTTGATACTAAGAAATGGAAGTTATCCTTGTTGTTTGAGTGTTACCTATGCATATTTTTCCAAGTCTTAAATTTTTTTATAAGAGTTTCATGTGTTTGATACTAAGAAGTGGAAGCACTTGTAAGAGGTATAGAACATATATAGAAGAAATAGAGAACATGAAAAGAACTAAACAAATTCGATATCTCAATAAATTATCACATATCAAACCATGCATTAATAAATAATCACATAACAATTCATAAACATTAAACATAACCATAATTGATGGCTATATAAACTATGCTGAAAGGAGCAATCACACCTGATCTGATGAACTAGTCGACATAGTTGGAATGGTTTCCCCCATGTGCTCCTCTTCAGCTATATGACCCTATGTTTGTATTGATCTCTCCTCACTTGACGAAGAAAGATCTTAAAGTACCTACCAAAATCTTTCAACCTCCACAAATATATACAAAATCAATACAAGTCATATTTGTAGCACATTATTTAATCTAAGATGCAATTTTATGAGAGTGTTAAAACATACTTGAATGAGATCCTCTTGCTTTTGAGAATAATTTATTGGATCCATGCGTCTAATATTGGATCAAACATCCTCCCTTGATTTGAGGTAGCAACAACGAAGTCAACATTGACTTTGTTGTTGCTCCGTTGGATTAAGGAGGTTTCCTCCAAGATTAAAAAACTCCAATAAATTATTCTCTAATGAACACGACCAACCACGTGAAGGAAGGATCTCTTATGGCCCCTCCCCCCCTTCACATCACTCTCAATTCCCCAATACCCAATCTATTTTCTACTAGAAAATATGCATTAAAAATATTCAAAACTGATAGAATGTGATTGCAAAGTTATGCAAGAAAGCTAAGCTAAAATAACTACAAAGTTGTTTGATTTCAATTTGCTTTGAACATAAGAACTAACCATCTATATTTCATTTTTTTCCAACATGAATACAAAAAAGTATTTCATAAAAAAACATATTTTATAAATAGTTATTAAAATATTGTACATCATCATTTAGTTTTAGCTGACCTCTTCTTCTTAGCTCTACAATTCCTAAGTATTTCATCAATATTGATGTCTTCGTTCTCCGGGTGCTCTTCAAAATATGACTATGCTTACATCCTCTCACATAGAGCATGCCTAGTTGCGGGGTACTCACACGGTAATGGAGGCTACTTTGATGAGGCATCACCTACAAAAGAAAAAAATATAAAATTTAGATGGTCATTTTTTAAATATCATTGAACTAGTTTAGTAATATTAAAAAAAACACATGCAATGCCATTATTTACCTAGTGCATTGGTCAACACTGTTGGAATGGTTGCTCCCGTGTGATCCTCTTCAACTGTATGACCCTCAAGTACAACAATCTTCCATTGAAACCACAAACTTTATAAGGACAATCATAAATGCATAAGTAAAAAAAAATAGAAGTACAAAATGTATAACTATGAAATTATTAAGTATATGATTAAAATACAACTATATTACCATCACGTGCCTTAGTCGTAGCACCATCGTAGGGATTCACCCTAGTGTAATGGGATTGCACGGGAGAACCATCTCCTGGTTGCAAACCACTATCAACACACTGCTCTCCAATACTAGTGGGTTGGTTGACAATGCTGCTACCCTCATTAAAACAAAGTTGTAACACATTAAATTTATCGATGATATCAAACATGACTGTATTATATTAATAATGAAAGGTTAATGTGGATTGAATTTTATTTACCTTATCCTGCAAATTGGTTTTTGGTAACTGCCCCAAGGTTTTCCAGTGTTCAACTACTACTTTATAGTCGTACTTGTAACCAAGTTGGAGGTCTTCCTCTGTGGTTTCAGTACCGAACTCATCACCCTGCGTTGCATAAGAGTATGTATTTTTAATGTTATTGGCTACAATTACCTAAAAGTTTGAAGGTGATACAAATAATATATTGGGTACTTACAATTCGTGACTGTAACTTCAAGTAGTCGACCTGGCCTAGCCTGTGTTGGCCACATTTGGCAAGCCTTGATTTTGTTTCCTTTGAAGTGTTAGTCAACCTATCATCAAAAGTTTCAAGTATGTTAATATATATCACACTTTTATTTATATCTAAAAGAAATTAAAGGTATTGAATTGAAATTGTAATTTACCTTCTGGGACTAGAGGGTGTTTTTCCTTCATCTGTCAATTTCTTCTCTTTTGCGTCCTCAATGAGGGAATTTCACTCCCTCTCTGGAATCATCAAAGGACACTCGTACCTATCATTTTGTTTCAAGTGCTTCCTATAGGTTTCCCGTGTGTATTTTAAATGTTGGCCAACTGCAACGGTGACCAAGGTTTTATTAAATGTGTCTACACCAAAAAGGATTTCAAGATAATCCATCAATTCTTTTTTGAGGTTGAAATTCTGGGAATTCCACCTCTCCCATACGGTGGGCCCTTAAATCAACAACACCTTGTTCTCCAAGACCCTATAAAAATTGTTGTTCCCTACATGCAAAAATATATATTATTATTAATTTAAAAACAATAATTTAGATGATTTATGTTTGTCTACATAGAGAACATGAAACAATTACAATTTTAAAAATTACACGGGACTTTAACTTGCTTTAATGGAATCCCTTTCTCATTGACCATAAATGTGCCCTAGGGTCCCTGTGTTGGTCACACATCTTGATTTAGGAAAAGAAACCATATAGTTTTCCAATTCATCTGCGTCATATCCATCACCACATCCAGAGCCTACTTGTGTGGCTTCTTTGGGGTGCATGTCGTGGCTCCCACCTAATGGTGTGGAAGGTGGAGATCCAAATAGCTTCCTCCTGGAAGGTATATGAGGGCCTGCATCGATACCCTGTGGAATCTGTGCAATGCCACTACTACCAACACCGTGCATGTTAGGGTTAACATGGTCCAAAAATCTCTATATAATAAATAAAACCTTTTTTTCGTTTAGATAATGTAAAAATTAAAAATCAAGCTTTAATAATTGATCTTATGACATAAAAATAAAACCACTTGAAATTATGGTTATTACTTTATATGTGTTTAGCCTTTTCATAACTTCTCTGATCCTTTTCTTTGACTTCAAGAGTTTGATCTAGAATGTCTAACAAGTGAGCYAGTTCCCTGTTCGCTTGATTGATATTTTTTATTATTAATACCATAGGGTCARGGGATGCATAMAAATCCCTTTCATTGAGAGAATTATCATCAACATCATGGCCCACCGACTACATATTTCAGMAAAATAAATGTAATTTCAGTTATGTAAACAKATAAAATAACCAATTGCCACATAAATAAAATGCACATTAAATGCGATTAAAAAATTGTTGTTCGTTTACTTATTCTGAGGCTATTGATTTACCACGATCAGCCTACCACATTATAGTAAAATTAGAATCGTGATCATGATAATGAGAAGTAAATTCAAATGTATGAGAAATAAAGTTAGTTCATGAATACGCATGGGACAAAAACATGGCATGCTAAAAACATAAAAGTAAAGAGTGACTAAAGAACATAATGAAAATCATAAAATATAAGAGTCATTTCTTAGAGGTTGGGTAAAATAGTATACGTACTGCTCCCATAATATCAATGTATGTATCTATTTGATTCAAATTGTAATCAATCAATAACTCTTCCCTTGCAGCTATTGATTTTATTGCACATACAAATACACAGTTTCCTTCATGCCCCTCAAATACATAATTGGGTTGCTTATTTGTGGTCACATGTCATGTATTGTTTATAAACCCTGCAATATTTCCCACTGCTTTTGGCCTTCTATCAATATAGATAGTTGCTCCTTTATTTTGATCATTGTCTTTTAGCTGTATATAATTTGCAGCCAAGCCATATCTTCGCACACTTTTTGTATATTGGACTAGTCGTATCCAATATTTGTAGATATAATAGGGTCCAACATACTCCATCAATTAAGTTAATATTCCGTAATAGACCTTTATGCCATCCATGGAAAATATCCCCAAAACATGTAATGACGATGGAGCAATCCAGTATATCCTTTTGTTTACACAAAAATCAAAGTTTATTTTAGGGAGATCCTTGGGTACCCATAGTTTCACTATATGTTTATACCTCAAGGGCACCTTGATGTCATCTATTCTCTCATGATCATAAGAACATGATACTCCTTGCACAAGAAAAAATTCCATGCGTCTATGGAATTTTCTTCTGATCTTCTCACCTCTAGTTGATCTTCGCCTGTTAGACCTACTATATATCTCACTTTCCTCTATTCTACTTGAAATTCCCTCACTCAATGAAGATAGATATGAAAAATACATGTTTTATCATACGTCCTATAACACCATCAAATTAGAGAAAAAATCAATCGATTTTGCTACACAAAATATATAATTAAATTTCATATATAAAACACTTATTTTTAAACAAAACTGTTCCAATGAATTGTTTTCATATGAACAATATCTTACTACCCAACCATAAGCATCTAGTGTAGATGCAAGAAGGCACAATGGTATGCATTCCCCTTTGTCGAAGTTCCATTTAGGACATTCATAAAATTTAATAGATCTTTGTTTGGAAAATTCCATGAAGATGAACGCGAGGTATTTGCAAGGTCTTGACGATGTGGAGGGCACACCACATATTTCACAAATTTTTTTTTCTTATCCTTTGCCAAAGCCTACACATCTCTTTGAAAGATGTTCTTTTGGAACTTTATGAAGGGACTATTTTTATGATTTGTTATAAATTATTGTACCGATAAAACAAAGCCTTAGTTTAAACATTCTAAGTTTTGGTTCTTTTCAGAGTTTTTTGGACATATTATTCTGGTCAAAAATTGTTGGATCTTGGTTAAATCTATATAATTCGAGATAAGGATGCTACTGCTGAGTGGAAAAATTGCACAAAAGAGGGCTCATTGGAAAATATTAAGGCATGGAATCTAATGAAAGGTTATCATGAGGTGAATATGTCAATATGGAATGCATTAATGGTAGGGATGACATGCATTGTCACATTTAAAACTCACCCAAGCAATGAGAAAATTTGGGGAAAATGGTGCATGGTTTGATTTGTTCAAGCATGAACCTAATTCAATGGTGATTGATTGTAATAATGTTTCCAACATGGAAAACACTATAAATGACTATGGGGCATGGTAGCAATTTCAATAAAATTCTTGAACATGTGGGAAGATCCTAGAAATCATGGGTAAAATTTTATTATCATATCAAATGATGACTTAGAGTATGTGCCTTTCTTTAGGAATGAGAAGTGTGTTTATGAATTGTTGGATCCCAATAATAAAGAAGAGTTTTGACAATGTCAAGTGAAAAATGGACTCAAGGCATTTTGTTGTAACTAAGGAGAAATTCAAGGTGTTATTGTAATGATATTGGTTTTGATACTGTCAAATATGATCAATCCATCTATTATATATTTAAGCAAAAAATGATAGTATCAAAGTATTGGATCATTGGGGTTTGATCCCCCATGTACATGCTCTATCACTAGTTTCATGGATGAACTCTTAAACACTTAGTTGTGCCTTCACTATTCTTCTTATTCTTTTGTTTTAGGTTTGATGTATTACATGCCACAATCATAAATGCCACTGAGGAAAGTGATCTCATCATCTATAGTAGATTCATATATATTCCCTAGATTTATGAGCATAATAAGAGAAAAATAAGTGGATCTCTTGTCGATTCCTAGATGTTTACTGTAAATGGAGTAAGTTAAGAAATTATAATTCTCATACATTGTTCTCATATCTGCAACTCTGATTAATGAAGTTGTTGATTATTGTGTTTACTTGTTTTTTATTATCATTATATGAATATATGTGAAGTTATTTCTAGCTATGTTTGAATTCAATCATTCGTTATTGATGATATGTTTGGAATATTTGATCTTATGTGGTTTATGGAAAACGCCTTGCCCCATTTGGTTTCTTCACCCATTTGAAGTTTAGTCCCTCTTTATAAAGGAAATACTTTGTATCCCAATAAATAGACAAAAATCATGATTGATTCAACCAACCTTTATTTTCATTTCAATTTATATAAATAGAGCTTAACTACAAATTTATAGGAATCAAGTCTCATTTAAGATAAGATATGGGATACCCCACTTGATATGAAAAGGCACTAAATCTAAATTATGAGGACATATGTTGTGGTGGTAGTGAGAAATCTTGAGTAGAATTGAGCTTTCCTTGATTGTTATGTGGGACTTCATATTTCAAAGTGCAATTTTGGGAGATGACAATTGACATTGTTACTAGGGAAAAATTCTGATTCCATGGATTCAATAGATCTGATACACCATGGTGTTGGGAAGTCCTATTTCTTTGAATCATTAGTTTCCAGTTGCTTGTATTGAGGGTGAGAGAAACAAATCGTATGCAAGGCATTTGAAGGTCTCACATGGTAACTCCACACATGTGGCAAATTTAATATTTATAGAAAGTTTTGAAACTTTCTAATGTTGACTCCACGTTGGGAGTACCTCTCCCATAGATAAATGGTGCTTATCATACATGTCATCTCTAGTGTGCTTAATGAAATGGTTGAAAAGATAGAGAAGATGACCAAACATCTACTATCAACAAAAACTAAATGACTTAAGGAAGTCAGAGATCAATTTGTTGTATTTATGGAAAATATAGTGTCATAACATCTCTGCAACAACTATTAAAGGACTTAAGGAAATAAGGGATTGATCTATTGTATTTATTAAAAATATCCATGATTTGGGATAGGACTAGCAATAGTGTCGAAATTATTGATGTAGATCCTCTTAAGCTTCTCATAGTGAAGAAGAATGTGATACATTTTTGTGACCCTCACATATATTTGAGAAAGTGAGGACTTTTGATCCCCAATAATTGTATGCAATACATCGAGGGATAGATCAAATGATAGAAGTAATTCACCAATTTTCAAGGGATTTTGAAGAAATCTACAAATGGAGCGAGGACAAAAAAACTATTATTAAGTGTCGACTTTTCCATGGGGTCTTTGGAGCTTGTAGGAACTACAGTAAGTGAAAATCACAATGTTCCTTTCCCTTCCATCAATTTATCTAATGTTGAGAATAGGGAATGTGAAGAAGACCAACAAACTTGTATATATAATGGGGAATTATATCTTCATGTTGACCTAGTATATGAAACCAATGCTAATAGGCATGAAAATGAATGTCAATGTTCAAAGTTTGACTTGTTATATTGATCCAGATTATTTTCGGCACGAAATGAGAGCGGAGATATAATAAAGAAATGCACAGAGATATCATGTATATCCAGTAATATAACAGAAATATATCAGAGATGCAACCATAAAC
>JZKD02S2437548.1:61330-76781 GCA_000966675.3 Picea glauca | reverse complement strand
CCGAATTTATTTTATTCTTTTTAAGAAGGAATGCCCAAGGCTGTCGACAATAGCCAAGAAAATAATATCCAAGGTAGGCCATTGGTATTTGGACAAGTGCGCCACCTACATCAGGATATTCAGGGCCACCAGATCATCACATCTCCTACCAACTCATTTCATAGACTATCTCTTTGTAGGAGAAATATGTTATCAGACCATCTTGCAAGGCTACAACCCCACCCTGGTCAAGGACAAGAAGTAGGATTTCATACCCTATGGTTTCCATGTAGGTTTCTATTTGGTAAAGGATACCACTCAAGAAAAACAAGAATGACTAAGCCAAATCGAATTCATATTCCTGATGGGCCGATTCTGCAAGCACGATCCAAAGGGCCTAGTCCTGCAACATTCTTCTCAAGTATGGTCCTTCTGGCCATATGCTCATGACAATTTTGAAGACGAAGTCTTCACAAAGAATGGTCGGGACTGGGATGAAGTGGTTCAAAGGATGGTCAACCCAAAAATGACCAGGTTCAAGTCCATGAGCATGGATGAACATGTGGCACTAATAGAGCAGTCAACTCAAGAGGCCCTCAAATCCAAGGAAGAAATTAGAGCGGCAAAGGCAACATAGGTGCAAAACAAGGGAATTTATATGACACCGGAGGCATAGACAAGGGGATTTCTCCTAATGGAACATGCACAATGAGTAATTGATCAGATGTAGAATGAACCATACCTCATGGGAATGATGAGGGTCCTTGCTAAAAAACTAATTGAAATATAGGTAGGTCCAAGTGACCCAGAACCAATACCAATTAAAGAGATCATCGGGTTGGATAACCCTGAAGTTTCAATGCCACATGCCAGATCACTAGGGGATGTTTCAACTCAACCATAGCTAGTGAGGACATCAGGGAGAGAAAGTGCACCAAACCCCCTCCATGACTTAAAAGTGATCTATGATGATGAGGAGAGTTTAGAGGTTTCCCTAGTGACTCCGGTGCATATCACAGAGGAAATGTAACTTGAGAAGGTATCTTCCCTAGATTTTGATGTTCAAATTAAAAGCCTCCCACAGAGTGACTAGGAGGTTGAAAGTATCTTAGACACTGAGCTAATCGATGTACCAGGGGCCCAAGTGAACAACCTGAAGGATGAGCTAGGGTCGGACGAACAAGAATAAGAAGTTCCATAGTAGGAAATCGACATCTCAATAGCCGATTATCAAGTAAGTATTGAGCCTGCCCCTGATGCTTCAATTTCAGCCAGTACTTTACCTCCCGATGAGAAACAACTAGAGGCCGAACTTTTGGAACACAAAAAAAAGGTTCAAGAACCTAGTCTTGAACATGTATACACCATCGGGAGCCTGGGAAACATGCTTACTTGGGGAGAGTAGCAAATCCCCGAACCTGTGGATGAGGTTGTTGATATACAAGCCATCTCTTATGACCAAAAGAGGAAATCCATCATGAAAAGAACCACCAAGAAGAGGAGGCTTACTCTAGATCGCTCCATCCTCATCACCATAGAGGAGAAATTGATTAGAACAGAGCATTCCAAGGCGTTCGAGCTTATTAGTGTAGGGATGGAAATCATAGATGCCACCCTGGATAGAGCAAGGAAGGATGAATAGGAGTTGGCCACTGTGCTGAAGGAGTTGGAGAATCTACGCCATTTGGTGAAATATTCTTAGGACTCCACATAGGCCATGGTGTTCATGAGAAGCAAATTCCAGGAGGCCTACAATAAATTTACGAATGAGCGACACCTTTTCAATGCAAGGATAATGATTTCCAAGAAGACACCCTCATGGAATTAGTGACTTGCAAGGATATGGAAAGATGGTATGAGAAAGCACACCAAGCAGTGGAAAGGATCGACTACATCAGCGCAGTTCAATAGGGCCGAGACGCCAAATAACATGACATTTAGGTACTAAGGGATAGCAACATCGACCGCATAAAGAAGTTGGCTGAATACTGGGTGAAAATGGCTCAAGAACATCATCAGGAAATCCAAGAGAAATGGGTCGAGTGCGAAAAGAGATGGACAAAGATCAACTAGGCGATGAGAGACATCGACCTTCCAGAATTCGACACACCTGATGACTTTGTCAACTTGCATGACATAGTCAAATTACATGCTGAACAAGACTCATCGTGGGATGCAGAGATAAAAAAGGTGGCGAACATGGTGCCAGATCAAGTGCAGTAGATCATGGAAAACCCGATCAAGGGTTAGGCGATGTTGCAACAGTTAAGTGCTAGAATAGTCAAATATCGGGCACAGGCAGTGGATATAAAGAAGATCCTATCGTCCCCAATGGATCAACACAGATTCTCGTATGACAACACATGCGAGGATTTCTTCGTCAAATGGTCGGTGAATGAGAAGATTCATCCACTCAAGTGAAACCATTTGATGACTCTTAGAAGACCAAGAGATGAAAGCGCCATGTGGCGATGTTTTGTTTTACTTAGCTTGCACTTTTGATAGTTATTTTTAGTTAATAATATGTTATAAATAAGAGGATTGACCTATTAGAATGGGTCGATGGTTTTTTCAAAGACCCTCATTTTGGATTTGTAAAGAACTATTTCAGAGCTACCTTAATTGAGAAGTCCTATTTAGGACTAGAGACAAGTTTATGTTCATTTTTCATTAAAAGCGTGCGTGATTGGATCCAAAGAAGAATTATTTCTAATTTTATCTCATGAATGGATGTTGTAACGAGTAAGAGCCTCTGAATCTATTGATAAGTTATCTAATTCAATATTTTTATATTTCCCGTCTCTAATGATGAAAAGTAAATCATTGTGTTAATGTGTGATCAATGATTAGAGCTAAGGAAACTATTTTTCTTGCCATTGTTTATTACGTGTATGTTTTCTTTTGATAATTGTATCTTAGTCAATGATTGGAACACCAATAGGTTAACATATTAGTACTAGGCTTGTCATAGGTTTAAGAATCATTATCTGCATGCTTGAGCATGAGGGTTATCCCAAGCTCAGACTTCTTCAGTAATTAATATTTTCCCCTTTGTTACCAATGCTGGTTTATACCAACACTATCTTGTATTGGTCCCACCTATAAGAGAAACTACACAAAGAGAACATTCAAACTAAAGGATGAGCTTTCACAAGAAGACATCCTGTCAATCACTACGTAAAGCCCATCGATTAATTGGTCGGATCACAAGATCTGGAGAACCATTCCACCATTAAATTTTGTAGAGTCTAATTGGGCCTCAGTGGTGGGTTTGGTTCCTACTGTTGATTTAAAGGGATTTAGGACCCCTTAATAGAATTGGCGCTAGAAGGAGGGCCTGAAGAATGAATGGATAAAAATATTTTTTACATAATATTTCACACAACCTGTAGATTCAAAACAACCCACATGCATGGCTAGTCATTCTCAAGAAAACCCACACACATTGAGTACTCCTGAAACGCGTAACTTGCCCTAGTAAGAGGAACAACATCTATTCCCTGAGGTACCTTATGCTCTTCCTCACGAGGAGTTGAACCAGTTCAGAATAATCACAAGAGATTACACCCAACAAATCAGATCACTGCCCTTAGCTCCGTTACTTCCTCGTAGAAAACAAGCAGACCAAGGGTCGACACTGTTGACTAGGTTTTTTTTCACACAATATAAGACATGATAGATTTATCCCTCACCGAAATCAGACATCCTGTTAATCTAATCCCTGAAACACTAGCCAGTAATTGCTCTAAGCCCGATGATATTTCTGACGAGGAAGGGTTTAAATTAGAACGCTCAGTTTCAGGATCATATGGCATGGAAGATACCAATGATCATAATGAAGAAAGGGGAAACCCACCTTAGAATAATCAACCTTGTTTTTCCAGAGATGCTTTGGCCATCCTCAGACGAGTACATAACCTTCCCTGACATCCAGAAAAGTTACTCCCTAAATTTGGTCTTGAAACCTCAAGATTGCCTGAAGACCATATCAAAAAATTCATACTAGCTATCAGACTCATGAATGTCCAACATGAAGACATAGTATGCAGGATTTTCCCCTATACTTTTGAGAATTCGGCCTCCACTTGGTATTTTGACTTACTTGTAGGGTCCATAACTAGTTGGATGAAGTTTCAAAAGGATTTTCTATATAAATTTGTAGAAGAAACCACTACAGGATCCTTGATGGTCGAGTTGTTCGCCGCTACCATGAGTTCAAAGGAGAAGGTTAAAGACTTTAATCAATGGTTCACCACCATCCTAAAAACATTTCAACCTGAAGCTAAACCCACTCAGGATTTGCAAATCAACATATATGCTAATGCTCTCCCAACTTCTATTTCCATGTTTGTGAAGAGGGATTCCAAAACAAACTTAGCTGAGAATTTTGAAGAATACAAAACAATATAATTCCAAATGAAGGGGTGTAAAGAAGGAAAAGTCTCATTAGTTAAGAAGGAAGTTCAACCTCCTCCTAGGAGAGGACTCTTGTTGACTAGACCCACAGGGAAACAAATAGAACAAGGTCTTGAAAAGGGTAGTGGAGACATGAAATACCTACAACGCATGGTTAAGAAACTATCAAACAAAATCATAGACAAGAAAAGAAGTGCAGGGAAAGGAAACCAAGGCCATAGGCCTTATAAGCTCTTTTTCAAAAGAAATCCACCATTCAAAGCAATTGAAACTCCCTCATCCAACTTAAACATCGACCTCAGAAATGTAGCATCTGACTCGTTATGTACCTATCACCAAGAGAAACATTCTGAAAGAGACTGACCACAATGGGTGCATGCCATGAATTTGATGGCCAATCAATTTCTAGATGAGGTTTTCCTAACCGAAAATGAAGCAGCTCAGTTATGAATATTTCCGATCATGAAGAAGTTGATCCACCAGAAGAAACAACTATGCTGATATGGGACCCTGAACTACCAATGCCTTCTGATGAACTAGTTTAGGTTCAAGAACCACCCCCATAAGTATTGGATGTGAAAACACAAAGTAGGGGTCAGTTTGTCTCAAACAATCTTACTGCGACCCAAAATTCGGAAGGAAAACTAGTGCCTGATCACCCAAAAGCACCTTTTGTTCCCCAAAGAAATCCTATAAACATCCATACATGAGAATTTCCCAAGATAGACTACATGTGTAGAATCACTAAGAAAAATGAATTTTTGTTACAAGCATTGAAGTTAGTAGAAAATCCTACAACAAGCACTGATCAAGGAGAAAATTCATCCCTCTCAGATCTAAGAAATAAACCAACTGTGAACGCCTGCTCTTAAGATAAGAAGGGAAATCCTTTTGTTCCACCATTCCTTTTGACATTTGAAGTCTTCAATAGAAACCTCCATAACTGTCTGGTTGAATCAGGAGCATCCTCTAATGTTATGCCATTGTCTATATGCAATCAATTAAATGCAGTCCCTCTCAAAAGTGATAAACATGTGATACAACTAGAAAAAACCTAGGTAAAGGTTATGGGAGAACTCAAAGATGTAATGATCAGGATGGTGACTCACCCAAAATTCGTTCAAGTAATTGACATCATTGTAGTAGATATCCCAAAAGCTTATGGATTTCTACTGAGTTGATATTGGTTCGAGAAGTTGAAAGGATACTTTAGAACAGATTGGGCCCACCTTTGGTTTCCATTAAAGGGACAAACAAATATGATCAAGATCGATAGGGAAAGAGATCTAAAACATAATGTAACTGACCTAGAAACCCTTAATGAACCCTCATCGACATATTTCCCCATGCTAGGAAATTATTCCCATGACTCTGATTTTGGGAATTTCTCCCCCCTCTCATCTGATGTTCCTCTTACTCAAAACTTTGAAATAAGTTTTCAAGAAAATTTTCCAACGATGGAAGAGGAAACCCTCTTTTGTCAAGAACCAAGGTTAGAAATCACGGAACATATAGGAGGAAAGGAGGAAAGTGGTATAAAAAAGGATGTTAACGGTTTCTCTCACAAATGTGGACCTTATTCTTCAATGGATCTAAATCAGCAGAAGGGTTAGGGGCAGGGTGCATTCTCATTGATCCAAAAGGTAAAAAAAAATTCTTGTCCCGTAGACTAGAATTTGAATGCACAAACAACACCGTCGAGTGTGAAGCTCTAGTACAAGGAATAAAGAAAGCCATAGAATTAAACGTTAAAGAATTGAAGGTTTTTGAAGATTCTAAAATCATTGTTAGACAAGTAAGGAACACTATACAGTGCAACTCTCCCCACCTGAGGAATTAGCAACAGGAAATGCATAGGCTAATAGAGCATTTTGAAGCCTTCAACATTACAATGATCCCTAGAACAAAGAACACTCTTTATGATTCTTTGGCCACCACTGCCTCAAGGCTATAACCTCTAGAAGAATATGAAGCCTCTTGGTTCACTGTGGAGCTACTGTACAAACCATCAGTGCCCAACAATATTTCTAATTGGAAGGTCTTTGAAGGAGATGAGCAAGTCATAAACTTTTTGACCAATCGAGATAATTTTAAAGACTTGGCTATTGACGATGAAGTATTTTAGGAGCAATTAGCACAAACTGATCCTCATATAGATCAACTAACCGACAAACCAGGGTCTCACACGATACCAAAAGGGGTAGCCAATTTAGAAAACCTTTTTGACTTAATGGAAATATTCAAAGGGTCAACGAACACAAAGACGGGGATTTCTTGTCCCATGTACGAAACTATAAATATAGGAACCTCGGAAAACCCCAAGAATATAAATATCGACAAAGAAGTATCTAAAGAGGAAAGGAAGGCCTATCTCAAATTTTCAGACAATATCAAGATATTTTTGCATGGTCCTACCGAGATCTGAAAAGTTATGATACTCATATCATTCAACACACTATCCTGTTAAAGCCTGAAGTGAAACCCTTCCAACATAAGCTCCGAAAGTACCACCCATCCCTGGAGCCTCTCATGTGTTAGGAGTTAAAAAAATTACTAGATGCTAAGATTATTTTCCAGGTTAGGCACTTTGCATTGGTAGAAAATTTGGTTCCTGTGAGGAAAAATTCTGGGGAGATCCTCCTATGTGTAGATTTCAGAAACCTCAACAGAGATTCATAAAAGGAAAACTACCCAATCCCTCCAATGGAGCAACTTTTGCAGACCGTGTCTGGCTCTGAGATATTCTCCATGCTAGATGGTTTTTTAGGTTACAACCAAGTTCTAGTTTCATATGAAGACCATTTGAAGACTACCTTCCAAACCAAGTGGGGAACCTTCGCTTATAAACGTATGCCCTTTGGCTTAATCAATGTAGGTAAAACCTTCCAGAGGGCCATGGAAATAACATTTTGAGGACTAATCAACAAGTGTGTAGTAGTCTATTTGGATGACGTGATTATGTATTCAAAGAACAAAGAAGATCACATCCAACACTTAACCCAGATTTTTGAAAGGTGTAGGAAATACATTATATTCTTAAACCCTAAGAAAACTATTTTTGGTGTCGAGAAAGGTAAATTTCTAGGTCATGTTATATTTCAAGTAGGAATTCACATAGACCCAGAATGGATTAAGGCTATAGCTCAGTTTCCATTACCCCACAACAAAATGGCTATGCAATCCTTCTTAGGGAAAATCAATTTTGTGAGGAAATTCACCCCTGATTTCACTGAAACTATCAAACCATTACAAAAAATGATCTACAAAGATGATGAATTTAAGTGGGATGATGAGCAGAAAATTTCTTTCAACAATATTAAGGCTGCAATGTGTCAAGCCCCAGTGTTGCAAAGTCCCGATTTTAGCAAATATTTCTTCCTCTATACTTTTTCCTCCGACCAATCGTTAGTTGCAGTACTGAATCACAAAGATGATGAAAAGAACAAGGCCCCAGTCTCATTTATGAGTACTAATCTCCAAGGATCCGAACTAAATTACCTTACTATAGACAAGCATGCTTATGCAGTATACAAGGCAATGAAACACTTCAGATCTTACATCCTAAAGAATCATACCAAATTCATCATGCCTCACCCTGTAGTCGGATCCCTATTCACTCAACAAGATATGGGGGAAAGAAGAGGAAATTAGATGATAGTAGTCCAAGAATTTGATCTAGATATAAAATCTGCTAAACTGGTTAGGGGACAAGGATTATGCAAACTGACAGCTAAAGCCCAGGACCAAGTAAATGAAGAACCAAGATGGGAGAATGAATTGGAATTATGGTGTGGTGAATCTTCATACGTCTCCCCAGAAAAAGAGTCTTGGTATGAGAAACTGACTTATCTCCTACATCACGAGACTTTCCCAGAAAACCTAAATCCTAGGGAAAGGAGAGCCCTCAGGTTAAAATCAACACAATATCGCCTCAGAAATTTGGTACTCTTTCGTGTTAATTATGATGGGGTACTTTTAAGGTGTCTCAAATGTGAAGATGTAGACAAGGTTTTGAAGGAGCTCCATGATGGTCCTATAGGTGGACATTTCGCAGGAAACACCACTGCTCACAAAATACTGAGAGCTGGATATTATTTTCCTACTCTATTTAGGTATGCTCACACATGCACTAGAAACTATAAAACTTGTGAAATAAGCGCGGGGAGGGAAAAGAGAGAAGTTGTCCCACTCCAACCTGTGGTCGTTTCCAGGCCATTCGTGTAATGGGGGTTCAATATCATAGGAGAAATTACACCGAGTTATTCAAAACAACATAGATACATACTGACTTCCACAAACAATTTCATGAAATGGGCATAGGCTATCCCTCTGAATCATGTAAACGAAAAGGTGGTGATCCAATTCATAGAACAACAACTAATCACAAGGTTCAGTATGCCTTCTATCCTTGTTTTTGATAATGTCGCTTGGTTTTCTTCCACCCTATTAACAAAGTTTCTCTATACAAAGGAATCATAATAAAAAACTCTGCAAACTACTATCTACAGGGGAAGGGAGTGGACGAATCAAACAATAAAAACCTAGTGAGGATATTAAATAAAATAGTTGTAAACAACCAGAGGAATTGGCACAGTTCACTCCATAATGCCTTATGGGATGATAGAGTAACACCCAAGGAAGCTATAGGAAATTCCTCATACTTTCTGGTATACGGATAGGAAGCCATTCTTTTGAATGAGCTATATCTTCCATCTCTTCAACTTGCTAAGGATTCTAGAGGAAAACCCTCATCATTTATACAACAAATAATTAATACCCTCCTCATCCTGGAAGAATAAAGGGAGAAAGAAAAATCGAAGTTCATAGCTCATCAATAGATAGTTAAAAGGTGGTTTGATAAGCATGAGGCTAAAGAGAAGGATTTTGAAGGGGGAGACTTAGTCCTAAAATGGGATAGAGAAAATGAGCCGAAGGGAAAACATTATAAGTTTCATAATCTATGGATCAGACCTTTTCAGGTAGCCGAGAAAATTGGGGTAGGAACGTATCAGTTGTAGAATCTAAGGGGGGAACCTAAGGCCCTCCTGATGAATGGGCAAGCCCTAAAACAATATTTTCATTAAAAAAAAATGAATAAATAAATAAAGATAAAAATGTGTGGGTATGTTTTCATGATGTTTTGCTTTGAGGTGGGTTGATTGCGGAGTTCATTTTTGTTTTTTGTTTCTTGTTATATCACTTATGCGCTTTTTAAGTTTGTGTTTAGAAAGACATTGTTTGACCTTAATTCATGCGATATGGAAAAATTTGTTCCTGACTCATTGCTTACATAAATCACAAGAAGTGTTGGGAGACCTGCAGTTGTTTTAAATGGTTTTCTATCTAACCTGTGCAGATGAACAAACTTGGAAAAGTAATGAAGTGTCTACCTGGTGGTCTAGTAAAATCTTCAGGGAAAGGTGGTAAGCTAGAAAGGACTACATGTAGCTCAAGATAGAGCTAGCAAAAGATTCATCTTAACAATCTCATTTTGCAAGTAACAAATGTCCTCCTCTCCCACTTTCTTAGGGAATTATGCCAAAATAAAATCAACTATATCAAATGAGTAAATAGTAGGAGAGGGTATGGAGATAACTTTGCCGGGGCTATGGATGTTCACTGACAGTGGAGCAAGGTCTATGACGTCGGGGTGACTTCGTCGAGGCTATGGACACTCGCTGGTAGCGGAGCAACACTGTAGCAAGTGCATGATGATAACTAAAGGACATGGTGCCAGTGAATTCTTTACTCAACTATTTTCAAAGGGGGTGTGAGTCAGGTTTACAAGAAACGAAGGTGGAATAAAGGTTGAAAACTATAGAGGCAGGCCCAGATGCACCAACTATAGAATTTCAAATGCAAGGATAAAAGAGGCTCTGATGAAAAACTAGTTAAGTTCTTTTTCATATTTTTTATCAGCTAAGCCCGAGCTAGGAAAAAATATTTTTATTTCGCCCAATAAGTCGCCATTTTTTGAGCACTCAACACACCCTAAAAAGACTTTATCAATTTTTTTACTTTTTGGGTACCACTTGATCTTCTGCACTGTTTGATTCGATTTCATTTTTGGAAATGTTTGTCTTTGCTTATTTTCATGACTCTCATCACCTATCCAAGTTTGCTTGAACTTATGAAACCCCATAACTAAAAATACCTTAACACCTGAATAAAGAATAGGCGGCCAAACACTTCACCCAGCATGCTCATTTTCGACATCGGGAGGAATTCAAAAAAGAAAAGGAACCACTCGGAAAAACATAGTCCCTGAGCCCTGATCTCCTTCCACATCGACAAAAGGAAGTTTTGGTTTGTGTTAATTTTTTCGCATAAATATATCACCAAGTGATGATCTCCATCGTGTTAGCGATATTTCTGGTATAGGGGTAAAATGCAAAGGAATGGGTAAAAAACCCTCTTGTCCTAAGTTCGGGATGCAAATATGCACGTGGTAAACAACAGATGGATCTGTATGACAGACATCCGTGTTCCCAGATCAACGAAGCGCATCGGATTCCAGATCCCCCCCGCCTTTCTACCTTTAAGTGGAGGAGGGGGGTCTGGAATCGCGGGTGCATCTCTCCATTGGCCACGATCATAGTGCTCGTATCAATGGCGCAAGAGGCGATTCCAGAACCCCCCCACCTTTCTACCTTTAAGCGGAGGGGGGGGGTCCGAAATCCGGGGTGCATCTTTCTGACGGCTGCGATTGGTGAGCCCAAATCAACGGCTCACATGCGATCCAGACTCCCACCGCCTTTCTTCGTTTAGCCCTGTGGGTCCCTTCCATGTCATTCTGCCTTTTGCGCTACTTCCCTCCTTGCCACCTATTCCCCACCTGGTCATGTGGCAGGGTCCTTTCCCTTTAGCCTCTCCTCGTTCCGCCCAGATGGTCCCTTCCCCCATCTTGTCATCCACTCATCTTCTGAGTCTCCTCGTCCCCTGCCATGTTTCTAATCTACCTCAACACCTTCCACCATGCACTTTTACTCCTTCACTCCCTATTGTCTCCACCTGTGTCCCGCCCATATCCCATGGCATTCCCCCTCCGATGATCGCCTTCCACCATAAATCTTCTTCTGCCACTACCCCCATTATGCATTGATCCTTCGCACCTGCCTCCACGCATATCCATCAAGCTGACCAGCTAATCTAGGTGTCAGCACAAGGGGCCTTCCACGTCACTAAAGTGYTGAGTTGGCCAGGYCGTTCTCAATCCCAAGGAAGCAGTTATTGAAGCGGTTGGTGGTGGTTAGACATCGTCTCCKCCATAATGGGAAAGTTCGGCGACGAATTAAAGGCACGTCGATTCTCCCACGGAGCTGTCAGAAGTCCGATTGCGTCCGCCGTTGGTGCAYGATTATTCAAAGATTGYAGGCACAGRTTGTCAGAAGCCATGCAGACGCAAAGMTTTAGTACAACGTCTCGATTTWGTTGCTGTTGTTGTTTTGAGTATATGAAGGTGTTTCCACCATTTTTGTATCCATCGATGGTAGAGCGAAGCTCCCGACTGTAAAGTTTTAACAACCATTCTGGTTTCCTGGTTATGCATATGTGTTTGATATTTCTTATTTTATGACAAACAATTTTCCTTTTCCATCTATGTTTCATCTCATGTCAGAGAGTTCATGATCGAATGCTTCGTATGAATTAGCACAATAATGTTATGATAAATGATTTATTGTTGCATTACTATTTTCTCTGGTTTCCTGCGTTTGGGTGTAAGAATATCTTGCCTTCAGATGCCTGCTCTCACAGTCTGTTAGAAACCTGATGCTTATAATAGACCCTTGCACCCTTCTTATAAAAGTCTTCCACCTACTCACCTTTATTACAACTCACTGTTTGAAGTTTATCTAAGACCTCACTCGCCCATGCATGCCTGGCCTAGTTTCAGAGTTGAGACAATATTGTTTTGAGTTTTCCTTCATTTGATCACCCCTTTAAACAAATCATGACATTAAACTGATGGGTGTCAGGCTCAGCTCCTGCAAGCAATCCAGGAGTGACTTATGACGCTAACATTTCTGGCACCATTGCTGGGGACGAAGTTGAATATTTCCCCAGGATTGAACGACAAATATCAACTGATTCTGAAGGTGCATCAGATATCAAAACTTGAAGATGGCTACTGTGCACCTGGCGACTCCATTGTGGAAACTCCACTTGAGTGAACCCACTGTTAATTGTGGCTTTCAGAGGCAGACACACGCAATCTCATCCACACTTTCCTTTAGCTACACCAGAAGCTGACCCCGAGGCGGTTTGAAGAAGAGAAAAGAGATCTGCAAAAGAAGTTTCCATTGTCGAAATAGGTAATACGCCATCCCCTTCTGTGAGAACTCCTTTTTCTCCTCCTTAGTTTCTTAATATACCTCCTTCATAGGTTTCTCGTTTCTTGAATTTTGGGAGTGTTCCTGCTGAGTTTTCCCCTCCTGGTCTGGGATTGGAAGGAGAAAGTCTTGTCACTCCCCTCTCCTCTGAAGCTGTTCCTTGGTGTAAACCTGGAACTACAAAAGATTTCCTCACTCCTACACAAAGAAAAGAACCTGCTGACTTGATCTCGTTATCCTTCTCCCTGAATCCTCTCTTGTTTCCCACTCCACTTCGAGACTCATTCCCAGTAGCCCCTTCATGAACTCCTTCTCCTCCAAGTTATCCTCCACCTAATATCCCTATGGATGGTGCTAATCCCCCTCCGAACAGAATGGATGCCATAGTCACCGCTAGATATGTTCCTTTAATCCTACCCCATCCTATGAATCCTCTCCTTGCTGGAGACTATTTAAAATACATGCCCAATTTCGCGGGAGAAGGAGACATAACTGAAGAGGAACACTTGGTTGCTTTTTACAGTTATGCAGACAACCTAAACATTGAAAATGAAGATGTCTGGATGAGAGTCTTCATCCAGAGTCTGGATGGCGAGGTTAGGAAATGGTTTAGAGGATTGGCCCCTAGATCTATTGCTAGAATTGAAGCCCTGGATAGTGTTTTCCTTAGGCAGTGGGGAGACAGGAAGGATTATATGTATTACATGACAGAGTTTGGGGCTCTGAAGAAAATGGAAGGAGAGTCTATCTCTGACCTCTCCAAAATATTCAATAAAATGTATAACAAGATTCCTTTAGAGATAAAGCCCTCAGAAGCCTCTGCCCAAATCTCCTATGCTGGTGCATTTGACCCTAATTTCTGTCTTTTATTAAGAGAAAGAAGAGCCACCTCCTTAGCTCAAATGAAAGATGCAGCTATAGAAGTGGAATCCAACATATTAGCAGCTGACAAACTGAGGAACAAGGCCGACGCAGACAGAAGAAAGGGAAAATCCGAAGCCTCGACTTCTGGCACATTGGTGCCCCACCCTCAAGTGGATGAACTGACCCAGATGATGAAGCTTCTGTCTGAAGAGATGGAGAGACTGAAGGTGGAAAGGAAGCAAATGAACAAGGGCCCTCAGAGCACCGAGAACAAAGGGGGTTTCAGAAGGCCAAATAATATTGCTCCCCCAACTATGCACAAAGAGAAGGGAAGAGACAGGGATGACCAAAGGATTCAGGCTCCCTTTCAGAACAATTTTGTGGCCGATGAAGAAGAAGGGGAAACAAACGAGTCTGAGCCTAAAATTCAGTGCTTAGAATTCACTCCTCCTTTCCCTCATCTGACTCAATCAGCATATGAGGAGTCTCTCATGAACAGTCACCTAAATGAATTGAGCAAAGGAGACAAGGCTGGCGATGGCCGAGGCAGGTATAACTTGAGGTTCGACAAAAAGACAACAGCACCTGATGTCCTTGAGCAGTCCACTAGAACAGAGAAATTTGATAATGAAGTACCAGACGCTCACAGAGGTATGAAGGCTCAATCCCTCTCTCCCATTGTCCACAATCATGTTCTTGAAATAAGAGAAATTCCAAAGCTTACATCTTCTTTTAATTTCGAGCATGAGATTCAAAATATCAGAATCCTTGTGCCCCTCACCAAGCTAATCAAACATGAAGAATTTAAAAAATGCTTCTCTGAACTTTTGAAATCTGAAGCCTCATGCCCTCCCATAGACTCCATAAAACTCCAAGATGAAAGGCCAACAGTTGTGCTAGGCCCCATGGTAGAAGACAGATATGATTCATCCCCTCCCTTCTACACCTCCCTGAATGTACATGATAAAGTGCTGCACAACTGCTTAATGGATTCAGGGGCTTCTCACAACCTCATGCCCAAAACTGTCATGGAAGAGTTAGGACTGGAAGTCACCCAAGCCTATCATGACCTCTATTCTTTTGACTCCAGGAGAGTTCAGTGTCTTGGATTTATCAAGGACCTGGTAGTTTCTTTGTTTCAGCTGCCCATGAAGAGTATGTTCATGGATATTGTGGTAGCTGATGTTCCCCCCAAGTTCGGTATGTTGTTGTCAAGGTCCTAGATTAAGAGACTTGGAGGGACGTTACAGATGGATCTCACATATGCTACCATTCCAGTCTTTGGAGGGGAACATAGGATATTGTACAAAGAATCCCAACTAGCCTACATAGTCAGTGATGAAGCGAACCCCACTAATCACCCCATCTTTACACTTGACACTGACTTAGGGTCTAGTTTGTTACAGGTCACTGAGATTCCTGAGGCCCCTTCGCAGATCAGAAAACATCCCATTCTCAATCAGGAGATGCCTCCTCCAACCACCTCTGTTTGGAAGATGTTCTTTTATGGAGCTTCCTCTAGTACGGGTGCAGGTGTCGGGGTGGTATTCATGTCCCCTTGTCAAGAGACCATATCTATGTCATACAAGTTGGAATTCGAAGTCACCAACAATGTGGCAGAGTATGAAGCTCTGGTTCTGGGATTAAGAGCTGCAAAGGAAATGGGAATTAAGGAGATGGATGTGTTTGGAGATGAAAAATTGATCATCCAGCAGGTAAAAAATGTTTATCAGGCTAAGCATCCCCATCTTAGGAATTACAGGAACGAGGTATGGGACCTAGTGGATAATTTCTTCTTGGCTTTTAACATTTCTTTCATTCCAAGGGAGGAAAATGCTTCAGCCGACTTTTTAGCTGTCACA
>JZKD02S2437548.1:48905-59153 GCA_000966675.3 Picea glauca | reverse complement strand
CCTTATCTGTGGCAAATTTCCTCCAGGACTTTGAAGGAGAACCTAACCATGTGATCAAAAGGATTCATCAGATGGTGGAAGTGAAACAGATCAGAGAATAGGTCATGAATAGGGCCTACAATCATCAGCAGAAGATCAAGCAGGCTTTTGACAGGAAGAGAAAAAAGAAAGAATTCGAGCAGGGTGATCTGGTGCTCAAATGGGATGCACCCAGGCATGAAAAAGGCAAACACAGTAAATTTGATGCCCTCTGGTTCGGGCCTTTCAATATCCTTGAAGTATTTTCAAACAACACTTACAGGTTGCAGGATCTGGAAGGCAAAGAAGTTTTTAGCAACCCAGTAAATGGGCATTTCTTAAAAAAATGTTTTCTATGAGCCACAGTCGGCTCTTTTTGTTTTGTTTTGTAAATATTTTTTTTGTTTTCAGCCTAATAAATGACTCCATAGACCAACAACAAAGGAACTGAATCTGCAAAAGAGTTCTTAGAGCATCACAGGGACGACTCTATCCCCCATGGAGCCAAATGTTAGCGATATTTCTAGTATAGGGGTAAAATGCAAAGGAATGGGTAAAAAACCCTCTTGTCCTAAGTTCGGGATGAAAATATGCCCGTGGTAAATAGCAGATGGATCTAGATGGCAGACATCTACGCGCCCATATCAATGGCGTGCATCAGATTCTGGAGCCCTCCCACCTTTCTACCTTTAAACGGAGGGGGGGGGGGTCTGGAATCGCGGGCGCATCTCTCCAACAACCATGATCATAGCACCCGGATGAACGGCGCAAGAGGAGATTCTGGACCCCCCTCGCCTTTCTACCTTTAAGTGGAGGGGGGGGGGATCCAGAATCTGGGGTGCATCTTTCCGACAACTGCGATTGGTGAGCCCGGATCAACGACTCACAGGCGATCCAGACTCCCGCCACCTTTCTTCGTTTATCCCTGCGGGTCCCTTCCACGTCATGTCGCCTTTTGTGCTACTTCCATCCTTGTGACCTATTCCCCACCTGGTCATGTGGCAGGGTCCTTTCCCTCTAGCCTCTCCTCGTTCCACCCAGATGGTCCCTTCCCCCATCTTGTCATCCACTCACCTTCCGAGTCTCCTCATCCCCTGCCATGTGTCTCCTCTACCTCAACACCTTCCACCATGCACTTTTACTCCTGCACTCCCTATTGTCTCCACCTGTGTTCTGCCCATCTCCCATGGCATTCCCCCTCCGATGATCGCCTTCTACCATAAAGCTTCTTCTGCCACCACCCCCATTATGCGCTGATTCTTCACACCTACCTCCACGCATATCCATCAAGACGACCAGCTAATCTAGGTGTTAGCGCAAGGGGCCTTCCACGTCACTAAAGTGCCGAGTTGGCCAGGCCCTTCTCAATCACAAGGAAGCGGTTGGTTGTAGTTAGACATCGTCTCCGCCATAATGGGAAAGTTCGACGACGAATTAAAGGCACTTCGATTCGCCCATGGAGCTGTCAGAAGTCCGATTGCGTCCGCCGTTGGTGTACGATTATTCAAAGATTGCAGGCACAGATTGTCAGAAGCCATGCAGATGCAAATCTTTAGTAAAACGTCTCGATTTTTTTGTTGTTGTTGTTTTGAGTATATGAAGGCATTTTCGCCATTTTTGTATCCATCAATGGTAGAGCGAAGCTCTTGACTGTAAAGTTTTAACAAACATTCTGGTTTTCTGGTTATGCATATGTGTTTGAGATTTCTTGTTTTATGACAAACAATTTTCCTTTTCCATCTATGTTTCATCTCATGCCAGAGAGTTCATGATCGAATGCTTCGTATGAATTAGCACAGTTATGTTATGATAAATGATTTATTGTTGCATTACTATTTTCTCTAGTTTCCTGCATTTGGGTGTAATAAGATCTTGCCTTCAGATGCCTGCTCTCACAGTCTGTTAGAAACCTGATGCTTATAACAAACCCTTGCACCCTTCTTATAAAAGTCTTCCACCTACTCACCTTTATTAAAACTCACTGTTTGAAGTTTATCTAAGACCTCCCTCGCCCATGCATGCCTGGCCTAGTTTCAGAGTTGAGACGATATTGTTCTAAGTTTTCCTTCATTTGATCACCCGTTTAAACAAATTGTGACATTAAACTAATGGGTGTCACGCTCAGCTCCTGCAAGCAATCCAGGAGTGACTTCTGATGCTAACACATGAATATCGGTAAAATATGGGGAGGAAAAACATTAATGAAGAACGAAAAAATATCACCAATAGATGATGCCCGACGTGGTTTATCAGAATTGGGGAAAATCGAGAAGGATTGCAACAAACATTTTGACCACGATAAAATTTATTCCTGATTGTTGATCCCTGATGCGTTTTCGACATTGGGACTTTTTCAAGGGAGCCGATCCAAAAACGCTTTGATAGGTTTATCGTCAATCGCCAATCCTAAACACTTTTTAGCATCAACAAGCTAAGTTTTGTTTAGAATGAATAACTTAAGGAAAGTCCCGAATACGATTAATACACGAGAATTAAGTCACTTGTCTTCAACGCCATGTGTCTTTACCAGGTAAGAGGGTCATACGATCTAGTTCTATCCCAAGTCATTCTTGGTTCCCTAGGTCTGAGTCACACCTCTGAGTCAGCTTTGCTGCATTAGCATTGTACGATAAGATCAATCGGCGTGGGAGATTTTGTTAGACAACTGAGAGGGGGGTGAATCAGTTTTTACTATGCTTAAACAATTATACCCATTTTAAACTCATTACAGAACACTCAATGATGATCACACTAATTCAGGGAAGTAAGAAATAGAGTATTCAACATCAATCACACACATGAAGTATACAAAGAAAAATATTCCTGAGGAAACCCATAAAGGGAGAAAACCTCTTCTTATTAATATGATAAGTGGTCTATATTTTCTATACATTATCATTCTTATGAGTACCAACTCTTTGTGAGGCTACCACCTCTGTTTTAAAAGTTGCAACTTGTTGGGAGCACCAAATACCTGGTTTCTCTAGCACCCACTAGAAAGAAGCACCAACTCCCTGAGCGTTCCAACACCAACTGAATGGAAGCACCAACTTCCAGTCACATAGGCACCAACCTGTATAAAATAGAACAATGGTTCTCCCTTTCACCACCCTACCACCCTGGTTTTTCTGGCTGCAACCAGATGGAAGCTACAAATCCCTATGTTCAAGCAACCACTTGAAACTCTGAGGACAACAGTCCTCCCTAGCACCACCCTACCACCCTGATATATAAATATTTTCTTTCTGAAATTTATTACAGTGATACAATATTTATCAATGGCTCACTAGTCTCATCATTGTTATACTACACTTCTCTGCTCTGCCTACATCAGTGTCTTCTTT
This sequence comes from Picea glauca, assembly GCA_000966675.3. Lineage (NCBI taxonomy): Eukaryota > Viridiplantae > Streptophyta > Pinopsida > Pinales > Pinaceae > Picea > Picea glauca. The sequence continues at coordinate 55,791 of JZKD02S2437548.1, read as the reverse complement.
CTTACATATTCTTGTACTTTTTGTTCTTTTTCATTTTATGCTCCGTGCCATGTCTGTTCTATGCGCTATGCCTCCCCTCTACACTTTTGCACATACACTTGGCTTCCTTCTACATGTGTGAATAACTATTCAACTTGCTTTACAAAGAAAACAACAACCTCTCTTTGTCATGACATTTTACTTTTATTCCTTCTGTCATCACCCATTACACTTCGCATCTCCAATGCTCAATTCAGGAATCTAAAAAATGCTCAGGAATAATGATTCCAACACTCAGGAACAATGATTCAGTTAGTGTAACTAAATTGTAACTAATCAAGAAACCACGAAGTGAAACAACAACCCTTCGATCAGATTCAGTTTGATCAACGTCGTTGGATTATACACACAGAGGCCTTTTTGACTTTTCAATGCGTAACCTCCGATGTGGAGCCTAGCAGCGCTAGCTCCTTCCCCTATATTCCATGGATGTGACCTTGGATGATGCTATCATGTGACCACCCAATTTCAGGTGCGACCAAAGGAGGTTTGAGGGCAACTCGCTTTTCTCCCCACAATTCGCTACAAATCTCCATGTATGCCTTTGGCGATACTGTGGTTTTGACTGCGGCCTGATCAAGAAAAATTAAGACCCGAGCATGTTCTGACCCCGTAATTGAGCATGACCATTGATCTCCAATCCCTTGGAGATGCCTCTTGACCAACGACTGTTATCTGCCTCCTTTCCTCCTTCCACACATGATCCTAGATCTCCACGATCTGTTGACACGTAGCTCCCTTCCAAATCAATAGCTACCACTTATTTCATGATTCGGGCTTCAGGAGTTCAACTCTCAAACCCTGATTTCCTCCATATGTCAATCTTCCAGAGTTGACAATCCACTGACGCGTTTCCCTTTTCTCGATCAACAATCGAGATCTGCTTCGCTACTCTGGGCTTTCGCGATTTCAATTTTCAACCTTCATGCTCTCCCAGAACGCTTTTAGCTGGAGTCCACAGATTCTTTCCATGTGTCCTCCTCAAATCAATGGCTTTAGTCTGCTTCAGGACTTTGACACTTTCTACCAAGACCATATCGATGGCCCTTGGCACCCTTCTTGATCAATGGTTGATATTCACTTTGGGGCTTTGACTCTTTCACTCTCTACTTTCCTCTGGAGTATTTGATACCCGGAGTTCATGATCTGTTGACATGTGTCCTCCTACAGATCAACGGTCCTCAACTCCTTCGACTCTTCGGGCTTCATGGATTTAAAATTTCAACTTCGCTTCCTTCACTATCTCTTAGAGTGATTTTCCCTGAACTGCACAAATTTCGTCCATACGTCCTTATGGCAATCGATGACCTAGATCTTCTTAAGCCTTTGGGTCTTTGACATTCGGGACTTCGGGACTTTAGGCTAATTGTTGCTCCATTTTCCTTCGGAGTGATCACCTGCTGAGTAAATAATAAGTGGTGGAGACTGCTTGCTATCGGTTAATACTTCCACTTACACTATCCTTCCACTGTAGTATATCGATGGTCAATAATTCTTCCGAAGCGATCTTCAGCTTGGACATTTTGTGTTCACTTTAGGACTTTGGCATTCGAGACTTCGGGACTTTGGGCAAGTGCTGGTGGTAAATATCCCAAATAAAAACTCTCAGAGTGATGTAACTTACTTACGTCACTTGATGACATGTCATGAGCCGAGTAGCTGCCATGTGTCACTCAGATTCATGATTTTAACGTACCTGAAATGTTGATTCAACTTGACACTTTTCATTGTCTGATTGTGCCATGTGTCCTTGCTAACGTGGTGTTCTGAAGTGGTCTTCCAACTTGTTCTGCCACATGTCCTTGTAGACATGGTATTCTGATGTGGTTCTCCCTGATCTAATGGTCATCACATTTTCTCCAGATCCGATGGTCCTTATTCATTTTGGATTTCAGGCTTCGGGTAATTTGAATTTCAAGTTGCCAATTCTCCTGAAGTGAGATTGCCTGAATAGTAACCTCCTTGCAACTTTTAAAGTGAACCATATTTTGTTCATCGATCATTTTATTATATCAATTTCTCCATCTATATTCGGTGCTACTCTTATAGCTTATCCTGTCCTTCCACTTATAATGATCCAACGATTGTTGGGTATTCAGTTGAAGGTCCTTTAGATCGGTGATCCAACAACCACTGTAGCTCTTCCTCCTGAGATTTATCGCATTCTTCTTCACCTTCTATTCTTCCCATCGATGACAAGAAAACTCTTCCTATAAACATGCCAACAAATTTTTGTAGGAGGATATCAATGAAAACATTCGTAGAAAAACCCCAATCCCCAATCCACCCACTAAAAGAGAGACACGTCGGGACATTTTAGCATTAGATACGATCAGATTTTGAGAATTTAAGGAGATAATTAATATTCGATCCTGCATTAGTTTCTACCTCATGCACTAATCAAAACAACTGTTTAAAATAATCGATAGACCACATCACCACTCGTGCCTCCGCCATCAACCCATGATGAATTTAATTTCTAAATATTTGATGACATATTTATTGAAAGTTCACTCATAACCTGAATTGTGAACAAAATCATTCTGTGGGTAAGAGAATTCCAGATCATCCTAAGGATCAAGATGAGAAACTCAAAGGCTGTATAGACTCCATGAATATCAAAATAACCAGGTTTTAACAAGCTTCAGAGGTATGTATCAGAGTTTGTAAATCTTACATGGCTATAATTTATATGTGTTTATCCAATTTTTCACGGTCTTTAAAATTCTTCTTAAGTTGCAGGAACAATTTCTCCAAGAAAGCCAACCACCAGATGCTCACCGAGATCACCAAAGCTAAAATAACTAGATATGAGAAAAGGTTCCTCTCTAGGAACATCAAGGAAATTGGAGTATGTCACTAGGCCGGAGCCTATCGTCAAGAAAACAACAAAGAAGGTTTTCATCTAGCCTTCAGCCTTTAGTGATATAGAGGCAAGAACTGGGTCCAAGATGGCTCTCCCACAGTGGGGATATCTCTTTAACAAGATCAATCGAGAGGAATACCCATAATATTTCCCACACAATGATCCATAGATAAGGGCACTCGACGACCAGGCATTCCCGAACATCCAACGGTCGTATCTACATATGGTGGCAAGCAGAACCACCATTTTTCACTGCATAGAAGTCCTAAAGTGGCTCATCAACCACACTAACACAAATAAAAGTTTAATCAATGATGACAATGGTGGGTGTGTTAGAGTGTTTCTCCCGTGAGAAGTTCAAAAATACTACAAACTTAGAAGCCCTGAGGAGCAACTAAACACAGACTTCGTGGTGAATTTCTAGGAACTCCACGACACTAGCCAAGTGAATACCTCATGGTGGAGGGAGGAGAATGTGTTTATCAACCGGATCACTGGCTAGTATGGGACAATTATACTAAGGGAGCCATACATCTATTTGATGGCTCTCATCTACCAATTGTATGGAGAGAAAGTTTGCACCAGGTTTTCAGAGGCATGGATAACTTTGGCATACACAGTGGTGATCACTGGGTCCAGGTTCAACTAGGGAGAAACAATATCCAAGCAACTAAGTATTTGTGTGCAACACGCTCATACATCGAAGGAAGGGAAAGCACCAACTTTTTACATGGTTTCATATCTGCTCAATGTCATGTGTGCTGGGAACGTCTTCGCTGACATGAATCTAAGCTTGCATGTTGTACAACTCCCGGTCCATGTCTACTTCAATGTGCTATGGGAAAATAGGTACAAGAAGTCTTACTCCCTCATCTACGATGAATTCATCACCCGAATTTATTTTATTCTTTTTAAGAAGGAATGCCCAAGGCTGTCGGCAACATCCAGGAAAAGGATATCCAAGGTAGGCGATTGGTATTTGGACGAGCACGCCACCTACATCAGTTTATTCGGGGCCACTGGAGCACCACATCTCCTACTAGCTCATGTCCCAGATCGGATCGTTGTAGGAGAAATATGTTATCATATCATCTTACAAGGCTACAATGCCACCCTGGTCAAGGAAAAGAAACAAGATTTCATACCCTATGGTTTCCATCTAGGTTTCTATTTGGTAAAGGATATCGATCAAGCGAAACAAGAAGGGCTGAGCCAACTTGAATTCATATTCTTGACGGGCTGATTCCACAAACACGATCCAAAGGGCTTGGTCTGGCAACATGCTTCATAGGTGTCGTCCTACTGGTCATATGCTCACGACAAGTTCGAAGATGAAGTCTTCATAGAGAATGCCCAGGACTGGGACAAGGTGGTGCAAAGGATGGCCAAACCAAAAATGACTAGGTTCAAGGCCATGAGAATGGATGAACAAATGACAATAATAGAGAAGTCGGCTCAAGAGGCCCTCAAAGCCAGTGAAGAAATCAGAGTGGTAGAGGCAACAAAGTTGCAGAACATGGGATTGTCTATGACATCGGAGGCACATGCAATGGGATTTCTCCTAATGGAATAGGTAGAGTGAGTAATTGATCAGTTGTATAATGACCCAGACCTCGTGGGAATGACGAGGGTCCCTACCGACAACCCAATCGAAAGCTAGGTAGGTCCAAGTGACCTAGAACCAATGCAAATTGAAGAGATCATTGGGTTGGATAATCTTGAAGTTTAAACGCCACAGGCTAGATCACTAGGGGACGTTTCAACTCATCCAGAGATAGCAAGGACATTGGGTAGAGAAATTGAACCAAACCCCCTCCATGACTTAATAATGATCTATGTTGATGAGGAGAGTTCGGAGGTTTCCCTGGTGACTCCGATGCAGATTAGAGAGGAAAAGGAACCTAAGAAGGCATCTTCCCTAGCTCCCTATGCTCAAATTGAAAGCCTTCCATAGAGTGACTGAGAGGTCAAAAGTGTCTTAGACACTGATCTACTCAATTTACTAGGGACCGAAGTGAACATCCTGAAGGATGAGGTAGGGTCAGGCAAACAAGAAGAAGAAGTTCCACATCAGGAAATTGACATCTCAAGAGCCGATTATCAAGTAAGTACCAAGCCTACCCATGATACTTCAATTTTAATTGATACTTTACCTCTCTATAAGAAATAACTAGAGGCCAAACTTTCATAACAAACGAAAGAGGTTCAAGAACCTAGTCTTGAACATATATACACCATTGGGAGCCTGGGAAACATGCTTACATGGGGAGAGCAACAAATACCTGAACCCATGGATGAGGTCACTGATATAAAAGCCATATATTATGACTGAAAGAGGAAATCCATCATGAAAAGAGCCACCAAGAAGAGGAGGCTTACTCTGTATCACTCCATCCTCATCACCATAGAGGAGAAATTGATTAGCACAAAGCATGCCAAGAGGTTCGAGATTATCAGTGCAGGGATGGAAATCAAAGATGCCACCTTGGATAGAGCGAGGAAGGATGAAGAGGAGATAGCCATTGAGTTGAAGGAGTTGGAGCATCTATGCCATTTGGCGAAATATTATCAGGACTCCACACAGGCCACGGTGTTCCTAAGAAGCAAATTCCAGGAAGCCTACAGTAAATTTATGAATGAGAAGCACCTTTTCTTTGCAAGGATAGCCGATTTCCAAGAAGACACCCTCATTGTGTTGGAGACGTGCAAGGATATAGAAATTTGGTATGAGAAATCACACTGAGTAGTGGAAAGGATCAACTACATCAACACGGTTCAACAGGGCTGAGACACCGAAGAGCACAACATCCGGGTACTTAGGGATAGCAACATCGATCGCATAAAGAAGTCGGTTGACTATTGGGTGAAAATAGCCGAAGAAACTCATCAGGAAATCTGAGAGAAATGGGTTGAGTGTGAAAAGTGATGGAAAAAGATCAACCAGGCGATGAGAGACATCGACCATCAAGAATTTAGCACACCCAATGACTATGTCAACTTGCATGACGTAGTCAAATTACATGTCGAACAAGACACATCGTGGGCTAGAGAGATAGAAAAGGTGACGAACATGGCGCCAGGTCAAGTGTAGCAGTTCATGGAACACCCAATCAAGGCTCAGACAATGTTTCAGCGATTAAGTGCTAGAATAATCAAGTATCGGGCAGGGGCAATGGAGATAAAGGAGATCCTTTTGGCCCCAATGGATCAACACAAATCCCTGTATGCCAACACATGCAAGGATCTCTTTGTCAAATGTTCAAAGTACGAGAAGAGTAATCCACTCAAGTGAAACCATTTGATGACTCTTAGAAGACTGAGAGATAAAAGTTCCATGTGGCGATGTTTTGTTTTACTTATCTTGCACTTTTGATAGTTATTTTTAGTTAATAATATGTTATAAATAAGAGGATCGACATGTTAGAATGGGTCGATGGTTTTTGCAAAGACCCTGATTTTTGGATTTGTAAAGAACTATTTCAGAGCTACCTTAATTGAGAAGTCCTGTTTAGGACCATAGACAAGTTTATGTTCATTTTTCATTAAAAGTGTGTGTGATTGGATCTAAAGAAGAATTATTTCTGATTTTATCTCATGAGTGGATGCTGTAACGAGTAAGAGCCTCTAAATCTGTTGATAAGTTATCTAATTCAATATTTGTATAGTTCTTGTCTCTAATGATGAAAAGTAAATCGTTGTGTTAATGTGTGATTAATGATTAGAGCTAAGGAAACTATTTTTCTTTCCATCGTTTATTACGTGTATGTTTTATTCTGATAATTTTATCGCATTAAATGTGTTGACCTGCACAAAATAGATCTAGCTAAACAATCATTTTATCTCAATCATGTAAATGTGTTGAGCTGCACAGAATAGATCTAGCTAAACAATGATACACACATTTTCAGAGAGAATTGGAAAAAGAAGAAGGAGAGAAAGAATGGAAAGAATTCTCATTAACCGTTGTGAATAATGAATAAT
>JZKD02S2437548.1:24607-38353 GCA_000966675.3 Picea glauca | reverse complement strand
TTAAATTTCTCGACCCTAAACTTTCCATTTTTTTCCATTGGTCCCACTCAAACTAGGAACCCTCTTTTTCTGCGAGTTACCTTTTGCTCTGATACCATTTGTTAGAAAAACAGGATTGTGGATAAATAAGATAAAAAAAATGCGGGAATAAAACATAGAAGATACACAATACAATAGAGACACAGATATACGTGGTTCACCCAGTGTGGGCTACGTCCACCAGAGAAATATCCAGGTCCTTCCTTTTTATTACCCAACAAAATGAAGGGATACAACCTACAACACACCCACTGTAAATTCCTCTTCTTTCTCTCACAGTTTCCTCTATTATAATACAACATTCATAATGATACATAGCCGTGATACAATTCCATCATAGGAGAGGACTTCCTTCTAGGGAAAAAAATTCTAAAAACTAACTTCTACTGTCACATCTGCGACCTTATAATGAACGGTCTAGATTGATTACGAAATTACAATATTTTACAAGGCATTTTTCCCCAATATTTCACTTTGCTACCCCCCTTGGACCCCCATGGATATAGTTGTGGGGGGGAAACCCCACCCACACCCCCCTTTAGGGAACGGGGTCCAAGAATGACTGAAACAAACCTCTGAATCAAGAAGATAATTAGGCTCCACAACCAACATAGTAGGTCATGGGGTCAATTCCTTGGGCTGGTTGCCCCTATAGATAATATTGGGTCACAGTTGATGTCCATGCCAAGTTAGGTTTCCAAAATTGCAACCGACCGATTTACCTCTTGTTCCATCCTTGAAATGAAGGGAATTTCTTGGAGGGTTTCCTAGGATGTGAATTCCATTGGGAAAAAAATTAAAATATATTAGAATTTAGGGTCAAAATTGGGATATTACATTCCCCCGCCCCTTGGAATAACATCGTCCTCGGTGTTATTTTCCTCCTGACAATATGGCCATATCTCTATTCTTCAGCTGCATCTACAATGATATCCTCTTCATTGCAATTTGCATTTGATGGATATCTAGACAATAGTGTCCCATAATTTCTTTCACTACCTTGAGATGCTTTCAAGTCCTCAACATTTCAACATATAGATACAACAATAATCAATGTAAACATGCATATCATAGCCATTTCTAGACAACAATTATTCTATCCATAAGAATGCCAATTCACAAAATGAAGCCAAGTATTTATCCATATTAATATATATTTCTACTTCACATGGTTTCCATGGGTGAAATTCGATTCACTATCTTCTCCGACACACCAAAAATATACAACGAATTCTTAGTCCTAGCCAACACATAAAACAAATCTCTCACACTAGATTCATTCAAGTCACCTCTTCCTTGTTACAATCACCCTTCTAGGATCATGCATTCCCTTATTTACTAGATAGTACCTCAAGCAAGCCATATTGCCAAGGATTTCATGAACAACACGAGCTCATATTTAAATAGTTGTACTACTAGGGCATCCCTATAGCAACCTCTAATAAACAATGAATTTTGTTAATACAGTTATACCATAGGGTTCCAGTGTCACACAATAGAATTATTTATGTTCTTTATATATTTAGCAGCCATCATCTGTTTGTTGAAATATTGGTTGTCATTGATGTCAACCCTTGAAGAATTATAGTATCCCCAAAGTTATGGTTATGGAACCCAAATTTGATCAAGGAAAAAGGTCATGAAGAATAGTGTAAATGAAGGTAACCCAATCATGGATGGATATTCATCATCGTGTCATTTCTGGTGATAGGTGGTACACCATGTGGTTTCTCACAGTTTAGGAGTTATGGCCTTATGAATCTAGAAGCCCCAAAGAATGGTTAGGAAAACCCAAGTTGGTTACATGTCAATTAATGAAAGGGTAAAATGGTTGTAACAAGAAATTCAAGAATCCCTAAAGTTAAGGAAAGAGGTTATCTAGAAAAATTATATATACACCTCAAGAAGTCATTGACAAGTACACTCACACATTCATTCTATTGAATATATTCTTATGAGAAGTGATCTTTTGGAAAATTTGCGACAATGAAATCTGAGGTAGCGACAAGTGAGAAGTGCAGGAGTTTCAGGATCACAAAGGAGAGCTAGGGTTTTCTAAGGAAACCCTAATTTCGATGACCCCCGTGGGTTAGACAAATATTATCCCACAAGGAACCATGGGTTGCTTAGTGCCTGTCATGTGAGGCCCCATGTGACAAGAGGTCTTAGTCCCGCAAGGAAACAACATGATTGGGGGAAATGCTAGTGCCAGGTTGCCAAGGTCTGAGGAAAGGTTACAAGTCATATCTATTGTGTATCAGGTCAGCTACAATGGAAAATGTATGTTTATTCACTTGTTTTGAAGGTTATACTTGGTCGTGGTATGGTGGATGCTTGAGGCATATTTGGAATTGCCACTTTATTGAGGTACATATTAAATACATGGTTGAGTGAGGTTTACTCTTGCATTTGGTTTGATATATGACAAATATTTGAGATGTTGGTATATGGTTGATGTATGCATTTGGTATATGATGGTATATGCACTAGGGACATGATTTGGTACTTTGAGGCGCTTCATTGATGATGTTGTACATGTCTATACATGATTGATGCTATGGTATATGGTACCGGTTTTATATATGATTGATTCTCTACTACATGGTACACGATTGGATACACGATTAACTAGTCATCATTGATGATATGGTATTTACATTTGGTATATCTTATTATACATGATTGATGCATGCTATACTACATTTTTTGGTACACAATTGATGCATGGTTTGGTACAGGTTTTGATGATTAGTTACAGGTTGATGGTATAGTGACAATGACAAGTTGGATACAATGATAGGTTGATAGGTTACAGGTTGATGTGATAGTGATAGTGGCAATAATAGTTACAGTGATTGTGGTAGTGACAGTTTGGTCTACACTTATATTTTAGGGTGATAGGATGGGGCAAGGAAAGGGGGTTGTATCCTCCTTCTAGTTGGTGCCAGAGAACTCAGGGAGTTGGAGCTTCCTTCAGGTTGAAGCATGATGATCAGAGGGTTGTATCCTCATTTTGTTTGGAGCCATATAATTAAGGGAGTTGTAGCTTCCTTCAGGTTGGAGCCTGTAAATAGGGGGTTATAGCCTCCTTCCAATTGTATCTAGAAAATTGGGAAGTTGGTGCTTCCAATGAATGTATTCTTTGATATATAATAAAATCATTCCGTGGTTTTCTCCCATTTGGGTTTCCATGTAAATTCTGGTGTACTATGTTTATGTGATTGTTTATTATGCACTGTGGTTTATACTGTTGATGATATATTGAATGCAAATGATAAACTGCTGATAAAGTTGAAGAGTATAGAGTGTTTATACTCATTTGTATTAGAATTTCGAGAGGAATTTGATGGTGATGTTAGTTGTGTGCTAAAGTGTTGTATAGAGAGAAATCATTCTAGTTTTTCATGTATGAGACCCATAGTCTCATTATGCATGCAAAAGCATGTCATTAAGCACTCGTTCAAAACATAGTCGAGTTTATACTCGTTCTTCTCAAAATTGCGAGAAGAATTTAGTGATGACTTATGTTTTTGGGATTGAGTAGTAGAATTGAAGGGTGTCTTCAAAAAATTGGTATTTGTAAGTCCATTCATTGTAATTTTGGCATTTGATCATTAGCGCATGAACAATTGCATTGTTATAAAAGGAACCCAAATATGTAGTCCAAGATGGGTGAACTCCATTAAGAAATTGTTATTGTGCCATCTGAGTTGTTGTTGATATTATTTTACTTCATTTACGCATATTATTTCCACAAGTTATATTTACTAGTTAATGAAGTTTATGAATAAGTAAGCGTTTTCACATGATATTTTGCAAATAGTCATATCTATCTTCATTTTTTGAATCTGGTTGGATGTTTAATGTGTACTTAAGAAATAATTGACATCTAAGGATTTTCAAATCATGTGGATAAGAACATAGTAAATATAGAATTATGTGTTGGGGATCATGATTTCCTTGGAGTGAAACTAAAGAACATCTCATCAAAACTCAGAATTTATTCCAAGCTAGCACCTAGATATTGTGGGCCATTTGAAGTCCTTGATGGGATAGGGCCAGTTGCACATAGTCTTGCAGTACTTGCTAACATCAGAGTGAAAAATGTTTCCATGTGTTTCTTTTCTTGAGAAATATGTACATCATCTTAACCATGTGATTGATTGGGATATGATGTCGGTGGAACAAGGGGTATAGTTCTAAATAGAGCCACTACACATCCTTTGTAAGAAAGTAACATTGCTTTGGAATTGATCCATAATATAGGTAAAGGTGAAATGGAAGCACTTTGGTCCCAACACTATTCCAAACGGGAGGGGAACATAATACCCCCATTTTTTTACCCCTAGAATATATTGGATCAGATTATGTATAAATTGTAAGTGCATAGTTATAATGATGAGAGTCAGGCTATGCAAGCTTAAATAAATGACCTTGTATGTAAGTCATGTAAATATTCTAGTATGGATTCCTAGAGTGGAGCTCAAGGCCAAGGCCTCACTAGTGAATGGATAGGCATGTATGATCTAATATAATTTTCTAAAGCACATGGTAAGATTGCCTCAATGAAATCAAGCTATGGAAATGTTAATGTTGGAATATAATATATAATTGTCTAGGATGGTTGTAGAGAGCATGTGAAGGTTTATGATTCCACTAGAGGGGAAGTGGAAAGGGGGCCTATGGGAATGTAAATCCTCTATTTCAAAGTTTCAACCTTAGATCTAATCTCTTTTACACCATGTGCCTTAAATGAATCCATCGACCACCTTTTACTTATAAAAAACAATCAATGAATGGATGTAAGAGGTTGGTGGGGAAGTCTTCTCACATAGTTGTTGAACCATGGGACGAGGAAAATCATCATGGGGAATTGTAAGAGTAATTCATTCCTCATGTCAGAAGGAATGTCATCCATTATTTCACTCAACTCTTTAATTTCCATTCATACTTCGATTCTTATGTTCTTGCTCTGTGTTGCTCATGTGGTGTTCCTCGTTTCCAACCAACAATCAACCTAGAAATTAACCAAATTAGTATTGGGAGAGGAAATCATAGACCTTGGATGACAGATAGATGTTTCTTAGAGAGCATAGAGGCTGGTCTAGTTAGAAATCCTTCTCCCATTGTGTATTTTTTTCTCCTTAAATATTGAGGGCCAAATGTTATTTTGTAGGATATTCTTAGAATGAATTCAATAGATTGGACTCTTTCTACCTACATTGAAGACCATTAGAAGGGAATAATATCCTTGAGGGATTGTTGAATAGAGAAAGAGAAGATATTTTGTATGTTGTACAAGGCAGTGGAAGAGAGTGTCATGGTTTTTTGATGGCTAGATGAGATGCCTCTAGTTCTATGCAATCGATAAGTTGGCTTAGCATGAGAGAAATGGGTTGGGTTTAGTGGTATCAACATTGGATATCTACATCGGGGTGGAAAATTACTTATATGTGACTAGTTTCTTGGACTAAATTTTGTTAAAAAATAAATGATTTGTGTGTGCTTATGACGTTACAAATGAATGTTATTTTATGTTATGAAAATATATTTCATGTTGTGTGTGTATTTATGATTAACTATGAGTATGGGTAGTTTTCTCTCTTGAATTTTATTAAACCATGGTTTTATGTTCCACTGCATTTTTTATATATGTGTTGAATTATCTGCAACTAGACTTAGTCTAATCCCAATGTAAGGGGATTCATTTATTATTATTATCTATTTTGTGATTTTTTGGCTAATAGTTTTTTGACCAATTGTAATCTAATCTTAGTTAAGTGATTAGGGTTGTAATTTAATTTAGTTTGATGGATAAGAGTTCTAGATGATACAAAATACCTAAATATTGTATTGTGAATGCTGAAGTCAATACAATGAAGAAGGGATGGGTGTAGATATAAGTTTTACTAGTTTTTCCATTTATGTGTTTCTAGTGTAAATATATGTCTATTATGCGTGTGACATCCTTTATTTTCTACTTTTCTTAAAAATATATATGCATTTCTTCACTTAAAATATTAAAAACTTATAGTTGGTATCAAAGAGAGATTATTGTCGACACCTTTGTTGTTAGCATTTAACTCATTCTTAATAAATCAAGTTTATCTTGGGCCTGTGATACACCTAGTTTTAGTGGGATTTTTGCATTGATTATTATTGCATGAACAAGAATGGTGAGAAATTATAGAATAGAGATCAAGAAATGTAATGGTTAGAAATTTGAGTTATGTAAGCTCAATATAGAAGACCTTATTTTAGACAAAGAGCAGTGGGTCATTATGGACACTCATACTACACCTACATGTATATTAGAGGTAGATTTGATGAATTTAGATAAGAAGGCAAAGAGTATAATTTGGTTATGTATTTCAGAGTCAGTGTTATTGAATATCTTGGGAGAAGCCACGACCAATGCATTATGGGATAATTTGGGGAGTTTGTATAAGTCTAAGTCCTTGGTAAACAATTTTTTCCTTTCAAAGAAGCTATACCTCTTAAAGGTGAATGAAGATGACTCTATGATAGAGCATCTTAGTGCCTTTAACACTATGGTTAGTCAATTTTTTTCTATTGATATCAAATTTTTATGATGGAGATAAGTGCATTAGTATACTATGTTCCTTACCAAATTCATGTGATTATGGTTGTATCTATTGGAAGTATTGCAACAACATTAAATATTGATGATGTGGTTGCATCCTTGCTATTGGAGGAAATGAGGTGGAAAACCACGAATATTTATATCAATATGCCTTATCTTGAAGAGGCCATTTGTAAGATAGAAACAAAAATAAGTATTTAGGGTGTAGATCTAAATCTAGAGGTAGATCTAATTCTCCAAGACAATATTTAAGGAAATGATAGAAATATGATAAGTCTAGGAATTATATGAAAGATTGAATATTTAAACATGTTGATAAATGTAAGAGATCCGATTTTTCTCCTTCCATAGAAGGGAAGTCCTCCTTTGAAAAAGGGGATGTGTAATTGACATATATAAGTACACATTCAAATCATGATGTATGGATGATCAATTCAAGTTATTTTGTTCATTTAACTCTCACATGGAGTGATTTTGTAAATATGAAAGTACAATGGAGGTGATGTTTTCCTAGGAGAAAATAAACAACCAAAATCATATGACACGGAAGGCTTAAGTTGCTACTCAAGGATGGAAGGATTAGAAATCTCCCTAAGGTTTTTCACATTTCAAAATTGGACAGAAACATGATATTCATAAACAAGATCAATGATGAAAGTGTGTAGACTATATATGAAAAGGAAACTTGAAAGATGGTTTTAGGAGAAATGGTGTTGTTGAGGAGATTTTGGATTGGAAGACTATGCAAGCTATTGGGAAGAAATATCACTGATGGGTACAATATTTTTATTGTTCTTGAGTGTAGCAATGAATAAGACATGACCCTTACTATTTGATGGGTTCTCAAATTGACATCTTTGTAGCACCTATCCAATACTTTATGTACACCCTATTTCCCATTTTCATTCTATCTTAATAACCTTTTCATTCACAATGATGCATTTTTGGTCAAGGTATAATTATCCTTTTAACATGCCATTTCAATACTTATTCTTATGCATTTTCAGGAGATTACCACCTTTTTGTGCTAACAATGATATACATGAACAAGGTTGGACATGTACCTTCTGAATGCAGGAGATGCAACTTTTGAGTATGAGCTATTGCAACTCTAGGTTGCTTAGATTGTTGCTACAACTCTCCATGCTATGACTCTTGTCTCACTGTTTTTGTGACTCTCACTACAGGGCCATTGATGCAATTATTGCCTCATCATTGTTGTGACTCTCACTACAGGACCATTGGTGCAACTCCAAGAACAAGTGTTGTAACTCCACGCCTACTGTTACAATGCAACAATCAACCACACAAGTTATCATCTAGGGATCGACCATGCAGTCAGACAACTAAATCCTTCACACATGAAAATGACAAAGGAAATTGGGTGCCTAGAAAGGAATGAATGATTGAAATGCCACTTTCCATATGGCTAATTAAGTCAACATGTTCCCGATCTTTGCTATCTTTTGGAGAAAATGATGTAACAATATGGAACAACCTGATTCTATTGGTTGTCCATTGATTCCATCGATTAATTTAGGAAGAAAATATTCTGTATAAATACCCCTACTCTCTCTGAGTGGGGAGAATTAAAGAAATTTAGTGAACATGCTTTTATTGATATGTGCATTTTTATGCAATATAAATTTCACATTATTCTTGTCCAAGTGATGGTGTGTTGAGCAATTAGTGTCATACTGCGTTTGTGAAATGATACCTCATCTAAGGAGGTAGGGCCCCCTCCTTAGCCCAATATTATTTGTATTTTTTGTATTTTATAGAAGTAGTTGTAGCATATCTTATATATTTCTTTTATTTCCAAAACTTCCTCTACTAACACTTTGTTGTAACTCTGGTATTTTCCCATTGTTGCAACTCTTGTTGTGGCCACTTCATGCTGACATTGTAGAAACCTATTTTTTGAATAATGAATGTGTAGATGTAGTATATATTATATATATTTCCAACAATTACTATGTTCAATACTTTGTTGTAACTCTAATATTTCCAATGATGCAACTCCCGTCGTTGCAAATCTGCACCCACATTACAACATTTAGATTTCTGGCTAACAATTGTTTTGTTTGCAGTTCGGGTTAGTTTATTTCCTTTGTTTACAACACCACGTGGATTGATTTCTACAAATTTAGGATTGTTTCATTTCAGTACATGAACCATCATATATTTGTCACATTAATCAAGATCATTTAATTCTTGAACAATTCATCTTTGATTCCTGTGTGATTTACTTTCTTACAAGAGTGACATTTACTTTCCTACTTGCGTGATTTAATTTCCTACAAGAGTGATATTTACTTTCCTACAAGTGTGACATTTACTTTCCTGCAAAAATGTGTTTCTAGTCTTGCAAGTTTGGATTCAATTGTGTGGTTTAATTTGGTGAATTGATAAAACATCTTTATATCTTTCCTTGTGACATTCATTTAGAAGTACTACAACCCATTGGCAATGAAAACATCATACTTTCATATACAGTGCATGACAGTTCGTAAGTTCTGCATGATCCCATATTGATAATTAAATGCACAACTCTTCAGTTGCTTACTAAATTAATTAGGAAGTGATTGAAAAGTCCATCATTTTTGGCACCATTATCGGGGCTTTGTCAAAAGTATAATTGTTGTTTTGTTTTCGTTTGGATTTTCATTACAATAGATTGAGTGATATGATTTATTTTTAACAAATTGTAGAATGTCTTTTTGATCTTTTATATCCACAGAGTTAGGGATCAACAAGGTAGATTCATTAGTTCATCCAAAAACCCGCACAAAAATAATAGTGCAATTCATTCTCAAGAGGGAAAGGAGCATAATTAGATGAACTATTTGTCACCTACAACAAGTTCCCTTGCCAAAAAGAGACCCGAGTCCTCTGCCCAAGAATATGAGACTTTACAAGTTTCTATGCAAACATAATTTCCATCTTCAGAAGATTTGACCAGTAAGAAGTACCTCTCAGGGGAGTTATTCTTTCCTAACTCTCTAAAATCACCTTCAAAAGAAGAAGACAACTCTTGGAGGAAGATGGGACATAAAATTGTCAAGGAAGAAAACTATGCCTTCGTATTTATGATTAGAGGATCAAATGAAGAGACCAAAATGAAGAATATCCATCATTCAACCCTGCTAATTTTTCATGGTCTATCCAAGGAATACCTGATACCTACCTCTTTGAATTCGACATGCTTTGTAGAAGTTATGATTACGTATCAGATGCTAAAAAATTGAAAATTTTCCTTGCCACGCTCAAGAATGTTGCACTATGATGGTTCATGGGCCTTAGTAGGGACAAGATCCAAGCATGGTATTAGATGATGCATAAATTCCTATAGAAGTACCAATATTATTATAAATACAAAGAAAGGAGGGAGGAAGTCTTTAGAATGACACAACAGGGAGATGAGTGCCTTGAGGATTGTGTCAAGAGATTCAACTATAATTTGTAGAGGGAAAGGCAGGGATATTTGGCTCCTGAGACATGATGTGTATTATTCTTAAGAGGAATCCGAGATGACTACATTGAACTTCTCAACCTGGTGGGAAGAGGAGATATCTCCTAGCAATGTTATGATGTCATCTTAGAACTTTGTCCCAAATACTCCAGAGGTACTTCAAAAACATGCAAGAGACCAAGAGATGTATTGAAAAGGACTATAAAGACCGCCAAGAGTGGATTTACAAGAGCATGAATTAGGAATATGTTAGAGGATTTCAATACTGATATAGTCAATTCCTTAAGATCCTTGTTGGATACACTGCAAACGAAGAAAAAGAGGGAAGAGGAAGAGCTGTCTTTAGCTATATTTTTCCCAAAACACAGAAGAAAACACCCGCTGAGAGAAATCCCATTGGAACAAATTTAGTTTTATAGAATATTTAGTGAACACCATGTTACCAACAATTGTCCATCCCTACTAGGATTGAAATTTGTCTACCAGAAAGCCGAGGAACCATAGAAACTATTCTTGTTTCTCAGAAAAGACCATGGAAACCCAAACCTCAAGGTATGGTTCAAGACCAGTATCATTGTTTTAATTCATATTGGACTAACCCTTCCATGCAATATAATTCTCAGCCATGGTGTCTTTACCAACACAACCATGGATGGCTCCTCCTCCTCCAAGCTATTTCTAGAACAAGGGTGGATAAATCCCACTTTAGGAAGCCCTCAATAGGCCATACCACAACCAACCATGCAACTTATCCCCCCTCCATAGATGCATGCATCCACATGATAAACCCATCCTCAACCATAATTACTTACATAGCCTATTATTAACCCTAATAATGGGAGGCCATCCCAACCAACACAAGTTGTCAGACTTTCCACCTACCCTACCTATCCCATATCTTCCCTAGACTACCATGGTATTCATCATCGATCTAGGAATAAAATAACCAAATGCCAACCACCTATTCATATTGAATATTTGAATGAGGATGTATGAAATGAAGAACCAGAACAAGGAAAATCTCATGAACTTTTGAGAGTCGACCATGCTCATCCTGAAACCAAAAACTAACCTTATCTAGAAAGATTAAACCAAGAGAAACATGTTATTTATCCCAAGTTCGACTTCATGGGGGAACTGAAGAATGTGTGTTTTAAAATAATGTTGTTCCAAGCCATCAAGGATGTCCCTATCTATTCAAAAGTAATACGAGAACTTTGTTTAAGGAAAGTTGACAAAAAAAGGAGGGATCCCCAAACTATCCTTGTTATGGGTAAGATATTAGACTTAATTATGGGGGGAGTTCTCGTAGCCAAATAATCTGACCCTAGTACCCCAATAGTTAATGTACAAAATAATAATAGACTCATTAACAACACATTAATTGAACTTGGTGCTTCCATTAATGTCATGATGCGTGATACCATGGAATCCTTAGGACTCACTCGTCTTAGGGAAACCACAACTGTACTCCAACTTTATGATAGGTCAACTATCAAACTAGAGGGAATCCTAAAAGACATAGTGATCTCCATAGATTCATGGGAATATCCCACTAAATTTATGATCCTACAACCCATTATTCTCTGGGAGGGTATCCTTTGATCCTAGGAAGTTCATAGTTTTCCACTATTGATGCTTACATCGGTTGTAGGTTGGGAAACATGACCATTTACCATGAGACATCTACAAAGCAATTAACCTTGTATCCTCCTGCCAAACCCAACATAGATTTTGAAACATCACTATGGGAAAATGGAGAAGATAATGATGAAGAAGAAAAAGCTCATCAAGTCCTCTCTATATATCAATACCTAGCCATTAGAAAGAAGACCAAGGATGATGAAATCAATTATTTCATAGAATATTCTTCTCCCTCAGCCAACTCAAATGTTATTGACCATGTTATGCATCCAAAAACACATGATTATATTGTCTAAAAAAGTACTTCAAATTTATAACATGAGTCCTCAATTCAAGAAGACCAAGGGTCCACCACAAAAACTATATAAATCATCACCCGAAGGACTTTGAACATCAATCGGGGGTTAAATGAACAACAAAGAGGGTACCTAGTGAAAGTGTTGCAAAATCACATTAATACCTTCACCCGAGATTACTCTAACATGAAGGGAATCCATCTTGAATTGTGCCACTATATATACATTAAGGAAGGATCTATACCCATCCACCAACCCTAGCACTGGATGAATCCAACACTAAGGGATAGAGTAAAAGAAGAACTACAAAAATTTCTCACATCCAAATTTATCTATCCAATTTTTGACAATCAATGGGTCTCCCCTCTCGTCATTGTACCAAAGAAGAATGGTAAATGGAGGATTTCTATGGATTATCGGGAACTTAAAAAAGTAACACACAATGACCATTTCCCACTTCCATTCATTGACCAAGTCCTGGATACATTAGTAGGAAATAAATACTTTTCTTTCCTATCATGTTCTACCATTTGGGTTATGTAACACTCTTGCCACCTTTCAAAAATTTGTAATTGGTATATTTTCTTATTTAATTCTTGATTGTGTGGAAATTTATATGGATGAATTTATGACATATGGTGTAAGGAATCTAATAAGGTGTAAGGAATCTAATGTTTCCCTCAGTAATGTGAAATGTGCAATGATGTTGACTAATGACATTGTATTTGGGCACCGTATCTCAGTTAGAGGCATCCAAGTGGATCCGATAAAAATCAAGGTAATAGTAAACTTTTCGACTATGTGTTCAAAAAAAGAGGTATAAAGTGTCATAGGACATGCTGGTTATTGAAATGTTTTCACAAATTACTCACTTTAACAAAAAAATTGAGTTTTTGTGGACATAAAGCTGCCAACATGCATTTGAGAGACAAAAATCTAAGGTTTTTGATTATCCTATTTTAATATTTCCCTATTGGTCCCTCCTGTTTCATAATTCTATGGATGTATCATAAACTATATTGGAGTTGTTTTGGGGTGACTAGATGAAAATGATCCATACATAGTCTATATGTGAGCAAAAATATCTTGCCCACAGAACTAAATTAGATAGTAATGGAGAAAGAACATAGGCTATCCAGTAGTATTTCACATTGACCATGTTGCCATAAAATACTTAATGAACAAACCTATCACTAATGTCAGGGTAACTAGGTGGTTATTGTTATTACATGAATATGATATAACCATCTTGAATAAACTAGGGAAGAATAATGTAGTGTTGATTTTCTTTCAAGACTCACATCTAATGAGAATAAACCACATGTAGAATATTATTTCCCCGATGAGAACCTATTTTTGGTTTCTACTAACTCTCCTTGGTTCAGAGATATCACTAATTACTTGGTTCTAGGTAGACTTCCACATAATTTATCTCCAAAGGAGTGGTATAAGATCATTAAAAAAAGTTGGATATTCTCATGGGTCGACGACTATCTCTTCTACACATGATTAGAACTCATCATCAGGAGATGCGTGTGGGAAGATGATATCTATGAGATCTTGAAATCTTTCCATGATAGTCCATGTGGGGGCCACTTTACATAAAATAGGATTGGGTACAAGGTACTTCATCAAGGGTACTATTGGACTGTTGGTCACTATAATTGCTTAATTAATTTTAAACAACCAAG
>JZKD02S2437548.1:0-12211 GCA_000966675.3 Picea glauca | reverse complement strand
GAATTATGATATTGAAACTGTATATGAAAATGGAGCGATCAAATTTTGAACCATTGATGGAGAAATAAATCCTCCTATGAAAAATGAACACATGATTCATTTATATCATAGACCCCTATCCAAGGAATCCTTTTTGAAGATGATCACCAATGAATGGTCTGACAATGAATTGGGGATTGTTAACAAGGAGGGAACCCTTGCTGAATGATTCATTCCTATCCAAAAAAAAATACAATAATAAAATCCTATGTATGAAAATCCTTAGGGGTATACCCGAGGCAATGTTTTGTGAAAATCAATCTATGATGGTGCATGACATGTAAAAAAAGAAAAAAAGAAAAAAAAGAAGGGCACTTCACGATTTTTGATGGTTATGTTAGGATCCTTCTGGTCCTAATTTTTTTATAATAAATTATTTTTAGGACATGCATAGGAGGAGAATGTTGTTGCTGCAACTCCATTTCACAACCCGTGTGATGCAACTATGGAATGTTGTTGCTGCAACTATGAATGTCGATGTTGCAAATCCACTACTGAAGTACCAACAACCAATTCAAGAAAAGTTGATTCTTACAGTGACACCATATTGAGTTGTAGTTCTCACCAACACGTTGCTACTACTTTGGAGCACTGTTTCTGCAACTCTAAACATTGTTGCAACTTTGGGGCACAATTGTTGCAAATATGGAATATTGCTGCTACTTGGAACATTACTGCAACTTTGAGCATTGCTGCAAATTTGGAACATTGTTATAACCTTGAGCACTATTTATGAAACTCTACACTTTACTGCAACTCTAAACATTGTTGCAAATCAGGAGCACTGTTGTTGCAACTCTATACTGGTACTGCAACTCTTGATGTTGACAATGATCCTAGATGTACCTTGGGGAAAATACACCAACACGATGAAGGTACATTCCATCGTGACCATGTATGGTAATTCAGAAGGTACATCTCCCAAATATTTGTAATGAATATTAATTGAGTGTAAATATTAAAACCTGATTGCATCACTCCTCGCCTTGTCACACACTCATAATCACCCAATATACAACATAATTACCCCGTCACAACATCATTCTTTTCCATATTTCAAAATCTCCACCCTTCAGTCTGTTCATTTTGTTTTGCTACCATATTTTTCTTGAGCTCTAAGTAGGAATAATGAGGGTCTCACTGAACCACATATAACCTATAGAGACACTATTGTTGGAGGCATATGGGAATATTGGAGATATTTTTTAGCAAGGAGGATGGATGGACTACTTACATATTCTATGAGGGTATGACAACAACATGTCAATCAAATTTTCCATTAATTTTAGAGAAATAAATACCGAAGTGGTAGGAACAATGGTGCATGTGACATAGGAGGTGATAGTCGAGGTAATCGAGCTTGCTCAAATAGGGGAGTGCTAGTATTGTTGACGAAGGCTGAAGCCTGATATCTTGGAGCAGTTCCTTGAGCAAGGAGAAGCCCTGGTCAAGAAAGGAATAAGGTTCGACAAAACCTCAGTATTGTCTCCATGGAAATACATTGCGATGGTAGTGTAGTGGTACATCACTTTTGAAGGCCACAACAGGGTTGTATATCTACAACATATTCACTTACTGGGCCACCTATGACATGGATAGCTGGTTAATATGTCATTTTCCCTCTAGAGGACATTGTAGAAATTTGTCCGCACTAAGGAACCCCTCTCACATCTGGGGCTTATACAACTTCGGGTTGGGCATGCACTGGACAAGGAGGACATGGCATGGAGTGAAGTGGCGAGAGAACCAATAGCTACTGTAACCCATCCTAGAGAAGTTGTAGTTGTTGAAAATCCACCATGAGACAACGATGTTGCAACTCCAGAGGTCATGGCTGCTGCAACTCTAGAAACCATGGTTGTTGTAACTCTAGGAACTGAGGTTACTGCAACTCTCGTAACTACAATCATTGAAGAAGAAACCCTCAAGGTTTTTTCTGTAAATTCTCAATGAGATGAAGGTGGTCATGAAAGTGGTATAGAGGTAACATGGAGAAAACCTACAACTAAAAGGTTGATGAGGATGAAGAAAAGGCCAACATATGTGCATACTCGATGGAAGAAGAGGGAAAGATACACTTTTAGTGCTACAACTTGGAAAAGTAAAACCCCTGCTACTACACAATAACCAGTTGAGGAATGCCACTTTGTTTATATGATGAGGGATGGTCAAAAATCTATCGAGAATGCACCTGATGAGGAGATGGGGACAAAAAACCTTGTTGTTAAACAAGAACCAACAAGGGAAATTTTAGGAGAGGGAATTGATGCGATTTTGGAGGTCTACATGTACGATGAAGAAGATACAACTCCAGAAGAAAATAAGGTCATTGCTGCCCCAGAGCTAGCCAAGATCAGGAAATCTAAAACAATAAGTACCCATTTTCTTGCGCCTTTATATGTATAATAAAGAATAGGATGCTTAAGAAGAAGAACAAGAAGATTAAAACCTTTGTCAAATTGTTGGGAGATGAAATCATAAAGGAGATGCATTTGGATATATTAGACTACCTTTCCCAGAAAGCAAAATCCATTGTTACAGAACCAACAAAGGAAATTCACCCTACTGTCACACAAGAACCATCAAGGTAAATTCACCCTGTTATTAGATAAGAACCAACAAGGGAAAGTCACCTTGTTGGTACATTAGAACCAACAAGGGAGGCACATGATAAAGAAAAAATGGCAACATAAGAGAAGGACCTTGTTATTACACAAGAACCAATAGGGAGAACTTTAGGAGAAGGCCTTGCTGTAATTATAGAAGACTACCAAGATGAGGAAGAATATACTACTCCTGAGGTAGTGAAAACTGATTATGACATTAATAATCTCCAAGGGAGTCTCACCCTCTCATACTCAAAACAATTGTTTGGTTGCATGGGTACATGCAAAAAATTTGGATGGGGGGAGATGATGGGTGCTCAATTAACATCTTTGTAGCACTCGTCCAATACATTTTAAACACCCTTTTCCCCATTTCTATTCCATATTAATACCCTTTTCATTCACAATGATGAATTTTTGGTCAAGGTATAATTATTGTTTTAACATGCCTTTTCAATACTTATTCTTATGCATTTTCAGGAGATTATCACCTTTCTGTACTAATAGTGGTATAAAACAACAAGGTTGCATAGATACCTTTCAGATGTAGGAGTTGCAACTCTTGAGCATGAGTTGTTGCAACTCTCTGGTCAAGCATAGTTGTTGCAAATTTGGGTTGCAAACACCATTGTTGGGACTCTCACTATAGGACCATTGTTGCAACTATTGCCTCACCGTTGTTGGGACTCTCACTATAGGACCATTGTTGTACCTCTGAGAACGGGTGATGTATCTTCATGCCCATTGTAACAATGCAACATTTAATCGCACAAGTTGCCATCCGTGGATCGACCATGTAGTCAAATAACCAAATCCTTCACACAAGAAAATGACAAAGGAAATTGGGGTCCTAGAAAGGAATGAATGACTCACCCACAACTTGCCATATGGCTTATTAAGTCATCATGTGCTCGATCTTTGCTACCTTTTGGAGAAAATGATGTAACGAGATGGAACAAACCGATTCTCATGGTTTTCCATCAATTCCATTGACTAATTTAGAAAGAAACTATTATGTATAAAGACCCCTACTCTCTCTAAACCGAGAGAATGGAAGAAAAGAGGGAAGAAAGTTAGTGAACAAGATTGTATTGATCTATGCATTTTTCTGCAATATAAATTTCACTTGTTCTTGTCCAAGTGATGATGTGTTGAGCATTTAATGGATTATCGCGTTCGTGAACTAGTACCTCGTATAAGGAGGTAGGCCCCCCTCCTTACCCCAATAATGTTTGTATTTTTTGTATTTTATAGAAGTATCCATATCATCTCCTATATCTTTCTTTTATTTCCAACAATTCCTCTATTAACACTTTGTTGTAACTATGATATTTTCCCATTGTTGTAACTCTTGTTGCCGCCACTCCATGATAGCATTGTGGAACCCTATTTTCTAACTAACAAATGTGTAGTTGTAGCATATCTTATATATTTATTTCATTTCAAGCGATTCCTTTGTTTAATACTTTGATGTAACTCTAATATTTCCTATGATGAAACTCCTGTCGCTGCAATTATGCACTCACATTACAACATTTAGCTTTCTGGCTAGCAATTGTTTTGTTTGCAGTTTAGGTTATTTTATTTCCTTTGTTTGGTTTGATTTGTACAACTTGAGGTTTGTTTAATTTCAGTACATTAACCATCATATGTATGTCACATTAATCAAGATAATTTTAATACTTGAACTAGTCACCTTTGATGCATGTGTGATTTACTTTCTTGCAAGAGTGACATTTACTTTCCTACAATAGTGATATTTACTTTCCTGCAAGAGTGACATTTACTTTCCTTCTTGTGAGATTTACTTTCCTAGATTGATATTTACTTTCCTGCAAGTGTGACATTTACTTTCCTGCAAAAATGTGTTTCTATTCCTGCAAGTGTGGATTCGATCGTGTGGTTTAATTTGGTGACTTGATAAAGCATTTGTATATCTTTCCTTGTGACATTCATTTAGAAGTACTACGACCCATTGGAAATTACAACATCATACTTGGATATATGGTGCACAAAAATTTGTAAGTTCTGTATGATCCCGGATTGATAGTTAAATGCACATCTCTTCAGTTGCTTACTAAATTAATTAGGAAGTGATTAAAAAGTTCGTCACTATCCCTAGATAAAATAAAATGATATGGCATGAAGACCAGGGCATATTGAAGAGAATATCCTTTGAGGATTACATGGTAAAGGTCTAGTTGAAGGTATGCCTGATTGCTCATTAGATTTTGATTTTTTTGAAAATTGTGTATATGGTAAATAAAAAAGTGTAAGATTCCCATCTAGTGCTACAAGAGAAAAATAAATGTTGGACTTGATGAAAAGTTGTGTGTTTAGATTTTTTCCTGCTCCATCAATCTGTAAATATGTGCATTGTGTTTCATTTGTAGACGATTTCTTGAGGAACATATGGATTTATTTCCTTTGAAAGAGAATCAAGGTTTTTTTATCCAAGAGGATCTAAGGAACACTCATAGAGGTCCGGAAGGATCCAAAATGATGACATATGACCCAAGGGATCCATAAAAGGTCAAAATTTGACCATCTCAAAAGTTCATGAAAATGAAATTATTGCATAGATCTCATTGTTATCTTTCCAATGGTGCAAACGACGCATCAAATGGAGCTTGTATGAAAACGTTATGGCTGGTCAAAGTTTGGTCAAACTAGGCAAAATAGGGGTGACACATGACACCACTAGAGGGTGACATGTGGTACATGTCCGCACAACAACATGTGATGTGGCATACAAAGTCAACAATTGAGTTGGCATCTGTATTCCAAGTAGTCCAATGGTTTGATGACACATGGCATAGGGGGGCCAATGAGATGCCACCACATGGCAACCTCCCATTGGCTTGTAATGGTTATGGTTGTGTAAAATTATTTTGGAGTCAATGGGGTTCAACCCCATGACATCCATAGCCACCAAACACCTTAACAAAGCTCCCACAACCATCACACCGCACATTGGATCCTAACATGTAAATGGAATATTATTTATTTAAGGTTAAATAAAGGTCCATATGGGTGGCCAAAGTGCCAAGGGCCTAAGCTCTCGATCCTTGGCCTTTGATCTCTTTATACCACCATATAAACAACACCATTGTGGCGCCCGGGGGGGGCGGGCGCTTAACATATAATTAACCATTTGTTATGAAGCATTCTAAAGATTCGTGCGAGAGTTTGTTTAAAACTACATACTATGTATAGTATGTAGTATATATAAATATATATTAGTATAACCGTGCTCGACAACCTATGCTATGAATGATGCTACATATTCGTTGGTTGTAACAATAATATATATATATATATATATATATATATATATATATATATATATATGGTATGGTAATTGTAATTAATTCCAACCATAAGTTACGATATTTGGTTAAGAAGGGAACCTATTTAATCGCATGCACCCCAAGCTATAAAATACACATTCCAATGCAGGACACACACATTTCTATGCGAGTTTTTTCCTCTTAATGCATGCCAAGATTATGAAGGGTATGATGCTACACTGTAAAGCATGCTGAGGGTCACCTTGATGAAATTTCAAGTGTTTATATCAATTTTAAACTATTTTTTGCCAGGAACTCAAAATTTTCAGAGTGTCCTCAAAATTTTGTTTTTGTAAGCCTATATTGTAATGCAATTTGGAATTTTGAGATGATGAAGAACAATCATGCTATTTAAAGGGACTTTGAAGATGCATTGATGTATGCCAATTACATATGTATTTGAGTTATTTTTATTTTCTGTTGATAAAGGAATTAACTCATTTATAGTTCAAGTTATTTATTAGTTTATGAGCTTATGGATAAGTAAAACATTCAAATGATATTTTTCAAATACTCAAGCGATCTTCATTTATATTCTTGAATCTAGTTGGATGTTTTAGTATCAACATATGAACTAATTGACATCTAAAGATTATTTGGGTTGAATCAATATCAAAGTTTGTTGATATTTTGAATCAAGTTGGTATCAGAACTCATGTGGTATTTTCATATCGTTTTTTGTAAATTAAAAGAGTTAATGATATCTTAGAAAACTAGACAAAGAAGAAAATAGAGATGTCGAGAACAAATAATGGTGGAGAGTTTTGTGGAAATGGGTTTGCAGAATTTTTTAAGAAGTGAGGATCAATATCAAGGAAAATAATACTCCATACACACCTCAACACAATGTATTTGCAGAAATAATGAACAAGACGTTGATGTGAAATAAAAGGAGTATGCTTAGTGGTGTAGGGTTAGCACATGAATTATGGGCATAGGCAGTGAATACTACATGTTACTTGGTAAATAGGTCATCTACATCAATGCTGGTTGATAAACAATTACATGAGGCACAGACTGCTAAAAAACCCTCTCTTTAAACTTATCATAGTTTTGGGTTATGATGTATATGTGCATGTTGTAAGGGGGAATAAGAGTAAGCTAAATAATAAATTTGGAAAATGTATCTTTATTGGTTATAAAGATCCTATAAAATGTTACAATCTTTGGAACCTAGTAAAAACACAGATTGTTTATAGTTGAAAAGTGATATTTAGAGAGGTGAAAATTATTCCCAATTTGGAAATCTAACCAAGGGAAGAAGAACTAGAGACAACAAAGTTTGAGTTGGAGGGTGAAGAATCTTACTCAACAAAAGAAGATGAATTGGAAGATGAAGAACCTTAGACTCCAATATTGAGGAGATCAACTAGGGAAAGAAGGAAAATAGAAAGGTATACCCCACCTAATTTTCATTTGTTTTTATTCTATATATTATTTATGATGACCCTAGAAATGTTATGGAGGTAGTGGATTCAGAGGTCAGTAAACTCTCGAAGAAGGATATGGTTGAAGAAATGGGTTCCTTCGATAAAAATGAGCTCGAGATCTAGTTTAGTTATTAGTTGGAAGAAAACTTGTTGGTAGAAAATGGGTATTTAAGACAAAATTGAATCCAAAAGGTAAATTGGATAAGTACAAAGCTTTCCCAGTAGCAAAGGGGTTTCCTAGGTGGATGCAACACACCCACGATGGGGCATACAAATTTTCATTTTTCTTAAAGGACATATTCTCCATCCATGGTTTCTAGTTTGGATGGTCGGGGAACCAGTCTGACCTCCTGGTCAAGGATCTCTGATGGAGCCAAACGACTCTATGAGACCTTGATGGTCTCATTCTCTAATTAGAAGCACACCCTTTTCACTTCCTAGTGTAGGTCTAAAGGTACCTGCGACCCTCCTCTTCACACCTGCGAAATCTCAGAGTTTATGCACTAGATCCTTTTCTAATAAGCCCCTTCCTTGATATGACCTTGGGCGATGGCCTTACGTAACCACATGATTGTAGGTGCAGACAAGGGTTGTTTGAAACCAAGCCACTTTTCGCCCTACAATTCACCTTGATCCTCCATGTTTCCTTTCTTCAAAACCGTGGTTTGGATTGCGACCTGCCCTCAATTTTTTAAAGTTCATGCATATTCGATCCCCACAATGCTACGGGACTGTCGATATCACAATATTGATGGTGCCTCTGAAATGACAGCTCAGATCTATCCCTTTCAAAGCTATGGATCAAAGTTGACCTCTTTCAAATCAACGACTGTGATTCCTTTCGGAATTCCAAACTTCGAAATTCTCAAGTCTCAAACTTTCCTTTATTCCATACGTCAATATTTTGAGTTGAAGATCTGCTGACACCTATCACTACAGATAGTGCAGCTACGATTTCCTCCATGATTCTGGCCTTCGGTAGTTTCAATTATAAAATTCTCATTTCTTCCAGAGAGATTTCTCCGAAACGAAAGATCGTCTGCCACGCATCCTCCTCAATTGACGGTTCTGCTCTCACTTCGGGACTTTGGCCACCTCAACCAGATCAACGATCCTTAATATCCCTCCTTGATCAATGGTTGAGATATTTTTTGGGTCTGCATGCTTTTTCCTCCTCTCTTTTCTTCTGGAGTTATAGCTTTGGCACCACTTTTCCACCTTCACATTGACGGTTCTCATCACTTCGGATTTATGGAATTCAGAAATATCAAATATCAAATCTTGTTTTCCCCTAATAGCTTTTATCCATAATTTATAATCCACTGATGCGTGTCCCTCTCAGATCAATGACTGATATCCCTTCGCATCTTCTAACTTCAGATTTCTCAGTCCTCAACTTTCACTCCCCCTTGACGTATGCAGCTTACTACCGCGTGTTTTATTGAATTGGATGGTTGAGGCTTACTTTGGGCCTTTACCCGAAATACACAGATTTATGCCACGTCTCTTCTGGATCAGACGATCCAGATTCACTTCGGAAGATTCGACGCTTGATATTTAGTCGGATGATCTGACGACTGAGATCTACTTCGGATGATCGGACGGTTGAGATTTAATTCGGCTCTCTGACTCTCCAGACTTTGGGAGTCTCAAATCTCTACTGAAAACTCTCGAACATATTTCTCTGGAGTCCAAGATCTGTCACCATGCGTCCTTCTGGATATGGTGGTCCAGATTCACTTTGGGTCTTTAGGGTTCGGGAGTCTCAATTCTCAACTGAAACTCTTATGCAATTTACCTAAAGCTTTCGATGTATCTCCACGTGTCTCTCTCGATCTACCAATCCAGATACCTTCAACTCTTCATCTTTTTGGTGCTTCGACACTTTGGCTCTTCAGTGCTTCATCTCTTCAACACTTCAACTCTTCGACACTTCATAGCTTCAGTGCTTTGGCTCTCTGACTTTCAGGGCTTTGGGAGTTTGTCTCACTCCTCACTTGGAAACCTCCGAAGTAGTTTTCCCTGAAGTCTCCGATCTATTGACACGTATCTCTTATCGGTCAACGGACAGGATCTACTTCATCTCTTCAGCTTTTGGGAGTTTCAAGCTTCTACACACTCGTTTCTTTCCAAAGTGCATTTACCCAAAATATATGATCTCCTAACACGTATCCCCCTGGTGATCAATGACCAAGATTTACTTCGGTTGTTTTTCCTCCTCCTTTTCCACAAACCTCTAAAGTTGTGGATCTTACGCCACATATCAACCCTAATGATGGATGATTTTGATTGACTTTAGAACTTTGGGACTTCGCAAGTCCACTCTCCTGTTCACTTTCAAAGGGTTAGGCCTTGTGCACTTTCCTTGGGATCCAACGACTGTTGGTCCTCGCGCTTAGATATGACAACCCAGATTTGATCTCCTCGTGCATCCTCTTCTAATTGTCTAGACTTGGATCCCAATGGTCCAAATCTTTTAGAGTGCTTGATCCAACAGTCATTGTTTCTCCTCCTCACGAGCTTTCACTTTCTTCCCTGACTTGGGAGATTTTATATGTTTCAAAGGTATCAACCTTCTATTTACTTCCTGCAAGCCCTAATGTATGGGTCTCAACTTCTTCTTTCCCTCCTGAGCTTACAAACTTGAAACAAGTTCACCTCTTGGACATCATCTGCTCTTCTGAAAAGCGCTAGTCTCTTCTCAACTTGGTCCTTAGAGAATTCCGAACCCCCACATGATCCTTGTGTTAATCTGCTCCTGTAGGATCGATGGTCCATGACCTTCCTTGATCCAATGGTCCAGATCACATCGCAACTTTGGGTTTTAGAAGTTTAATCACACCAATGCACGATTCTCCTATCGCGCGAACTCCACACTCATAGATCCAATGATCAAGGTGGGTCCTGATAGATCCTTGGATCTATGATCTAGATCGCATCATGATTTCGGGTTTTAGAGGATCCATCCCCTTCATGATTATTACCAACATTCATCGATCTTGCGAATACTGAAGGAGTCGAGGAGTTAACACCTGCGCTCCTCCTTAAAATCTAACAGTCATGACAGAACTCAGATCGTCCCAAACAGATCTTGTCCATTCATCTTCCAAATTAAAGGATATTCCCTTTCGATACTTGAGTCTATCTATCATTCCCGAGCTTCGTTAGTTATGGATGATTTAAGAGCGTTGCGCTCTTTCTCTAAGGATTAACACTTAGAAGGGTCTTCTGCACTACTCTTGCACTCCTTCATCAAGTCTAGAACTTAAGTGGTTCTTGGTCTCTGCTTGCCTCACAGAGAGCCTGTGCATATCTGCACTACCTCTCCTAAGCTTAACAGACTCCCTCCTCCAAGAGACTCAGAACGACTAGGAGGGTTGACCTGCATACATGAAACTATTCCCACATTCGACAAACTCACAGTTCGTGGATCTAGCTTAAGCCACCACAAGACACAATCATTTATGAGTATAAAAACACATCCAAATCATGCAATTTCCTACTTGCCTAATTACACAATCAAGAAGACACAAAAATGGTACAATATAAATCATTAAGATTCTCAAGGATTCTTTCTCTGTTTCAGCTTCTACTTGGGTTCTATTCTCTGAAACGTTCAGATATTTCTCTCTCTTTTATGGCCCTGGGTGAGGTTTATCATATGCTCACTTAGCATCAAGCTCATGGCCTTCTATTCATCCTTCACTAGAGAGCTCCACACATTCTCCTTACCGATTTTTATTATCTCTTTTCCCCGGGATGGTTCTTGACCCATCCCGTTCCTTTTGTCAAAAGGGAACTCGGGTCAACTTGGTCTGTCATAGCCAGTGGTACTTCAGACTGACATTCTGTAGTCAAACCATGCTTTCATTCATGGGAGTGGTCGATAATTCAACCACTGGTCCTTTCTTCATTAAATGGTTTCTCTCCTTGGGATCCGAAGGAGATTTATTATCCCCATCAAGGTAAATTTGGGTTTATTTGATATAATGAACCCTCTCTTATAGTTTTCACAATATTTCCTCTAGTGATATTATGGCTAGTACTTTCAAGGCTTCACCTGCACAGTTAGTTATTGGCAATTCAAACAATAATACATTTACATTGTCCACATGCTTTAGCATGGTAATCCTATTTTATGATTAATTACAAGCTGGGGGAAACAAGGGTGTTACAATTCCCTCCTCTTAAAGGAACACTGTCCTCTGTGTTCTTTCTCAAAAACACCTACATTCAATAATTCTTGGACAACAAGCATAGTAATCATAGTCTCATGTGATAACATTGTATAAAAATTTCTAGGAATTTTTTTTAATCTTAGCACAATAATTATCTGCACAGTTTGTGGATTTGTATCCACATGGTTTTTTTGTTATCCAGACTCATTTTTTTTCCTTGACATACCTGTTGTGGGTGGGAAATCCCTCCTATAGACTAGCACTAAGGGTTTAATCATGCATGCATAAAATGACCATTTTAAGGCCTCTACTTTTTTCCTATTTTTCCCAACACAAAACCCCACATTCATGCAATACAAAGGTGCAAACAAGATTAGGTAACTCTACCTTAAATCCTTCATTTGATGTTGATCCATTCACTTTCACTCATTCCTTGACTGCAAGCCTCCTCCCAAAGCTGATGTGCATTCGCACATGGACAAATAGAGAGCTACAAACATGCATTTCATATACTAATTGTTGGGTTAGATGTGACAATATCATAAAATAAATACACAATTTGAACACATGATATGGTGGGACGAAAAAAATATTCCTTTTTGTATTAA
>JZKD02S2437547.1:1092702-1121421 GCA_000966675.3 Picea glauca | reverse complement strand
GGCTTGGTAAGAAATGGTTGGATTTCTTGAGCAAGTAACGCTTGTATTTTTCTGTTGTAAATGCACTTTTCAGCATTATGTGTGCATTTATGGGAAGCATGATAAGTTGCAGCAGGTTATTAAAACTTGTATGATGCAAGTTGCATGTGAATGCAATTCATTTTGAAGGCATTTTTGTTGTTGCATAAATTTGCCAGGAGGATGTAAAAGATGGATATGATCACTTGTTGCAGCCATTTATATTTTTCATGTTCAGCTCTTAAGTACCCACATGTTTTTGGGTTTATGTATTTATGTTTGTATTGGAAGGAGAGTTGAAGATTCATGAATATGCATTTGTTTTTATGTATGTGTAAGCAGTGAACCTGGTGATGGTTCATCATGAGTGATTCATGATTGTGACATGACTGTGTATCATGTTTGTCAACTTGTCAGTTTGGGAAGGTTGATATGATGTTTCAAATGAGTCTCGACTGGTGTTGATGATTTTCTGATGACTATGTTGTGTCGATCGTGTTGTTCGACTTGTGTTTAGTCGATGATGTTTGTTGGCTTGTAAATCAATTTTGAGTACATCGAGATGCAAGAAAACGCCATGTTCTTTGATGAAGTACAAGATGTGACAGTTTGTTTGAAGAACAAAAGATTTTGTTGGCATCATTTTTCAGTCTTGTATAATTTGTTTTCAAGATTGATGGTTTTCTTGGCTTGTGACAAGATGTCGCAGGAAAGTTTTTGTAGCCATTGGAGAGATGATTATGTTGATGCCAAAGAGTTTGAAAGAGGGACTTGATTCTCAGTGGGAAGGTTGGTAGTCTTCCAAGCACAGAGAGAGCAGTGGGTCAGCATCAACCAGAGAGCAGTGGTTGAGGGACATAGCCAGTTGCAATGCAGGGCATGACAAGGTATTCAGGTGATTGTCGAAAAGACTTTTCAAGTAGAATCAGTTGATATAACTTGAAAGCATATAGATAATCATAAGCTTTTGTGGGTCGAAAATCCTTTCAGTGGGAAGGTGTGATCAAAATCTGGACCAAGGGTCAAATTTTAGACAAAAAATCAACATTCTCAGAATTGCTTCAAAATGAACAAGAGCGTAGCCCTCATCATCATGAATCCAACGCAACTCGTTTCGTCTCAAACGGACGTCGGGAGTGAGAGATATAACAATCTGTTCGAATCGCCAAACAAGGAAAAAAAGTGTTGACTGTGCAGTTCGTACGGATGTTGACGCGGCATGACCGTACACTGACTTGGCATAGGTGACGTGGCTTGATCATACATCCGTACAATGACGTGGCAGATTTTGGTTGGCAGTTGAGGTCGAATGGTATCTTGACACGAGGCATTGTTTGGTCAAATGATTGGGTGCCATGTGGCCCAATCATGGGCTGCCACATGGCACCTCGGTATTTGCTAATGGTTTTCTTATTAATACTACGGGTTTCATTGTATTTAAATTACATTAAATTATGATATGGGCGCGACCAGGCTGGGGCTTAGCCCCAGCCCCCGGTCGCATGTATTCATATATATAACCGTTGGTTTATAAACGGAGCGCGCGTGCAGGGTTTTTAAAAAATTGTAGCTCATGGTTCCTTTGTGTTATGCCATGTGACCTTAACCTTTGGCGCGCGAGTTTTGGTGTTCAACGGTGTTTATCCCCTTTTGTTTATGCACGAGGTCATATGACCCACCATATGCCCAGGTTCTAGGCAGTTAGGGGCTGGAGGTGCCCTAACCGCCCTATGGTTTGCACCATTGGTGCAGTTGCACCCTATGCCGGGTTTTTTACGCCTTAAATGGTGTGTGTGTTGGGTTCATGCAACAAGGGTTCATTTTGGCGAACCAGTTTCAACATGGTTGAAGGAGGAAAATGGAGGAGGCCTAACTTCTTCATCTTTTGGCCGATTGAGGTGCCGTAAAAGACTAGCTAGGGGTTTTTGGATGTCTTGGATCCATTGGTGTTGTTATCAAGGCCATTTGAAGACTTATTTTGTAGGTTTTTCACCATTGATGTTTCAGGAAGCTCCAGGGAGCTTTAAGCCCTCATTGATCGAGGACATGGTTTGGTGAGCCTATGTTTGTTTTCTATGATTGAATAATCATTTTTGGCTAATTAATATGATCTGAACACATTGTGACAGGTTTCAGAGGCTGTTGAGGACTTTTACAGGTGTTTTTTCCAAAGAGAAGCTCAGGGAAGCTTATGGCCACATGTAGAAGAGGTCATGCCCGGATGAGCCACGATCCGTTTTCAGAGTTCTATTAGTCATTTTTGGGGTTTTTATGTGTTCTGATATCAATGGTACAGTCTGTTTTTCCATTGGATTTGAGCAGCATCTTGTAAAAGAACTTTTGACAAATTAATCCTAGAGAGCCAAGTCCATTGATGGAGGCTCAAGGAGATGTAGCCCGGAGGGCGGTGAACTCCTTTATCAGCTTGTTCTTGTTGTGAGTTTGATGGTTTATTTGATGCAAGTTGTGTTTCTGTGTATTTGTTTAAAGTACATATTTAACCATCTAAAAGAACAATTCCTCACACATAAACATTTACAAGAAGATGCATGAACTTAACACATAATTTTATCTTGCATATTTATACACATGAAGCAAGGTCCTGTAAAGTTTATTTTAGTGAAGTAGCGGGTGCTTACATAGCATAACAAGTCAGCCTTATATTTTCATATTAGGTGTGGAAACAACCCTGTCATAGCCTCCTAGCACTCCCTCCGTGTTATTGGATTAATCGAAAAATGCAGACATAAACTGATCTCCCTAAATCCACCTAGATATAGAACAAAACAAGACAAGACATGGTGCTTTCCTTAATCTTTAATCATCGAATTTACTATCAAAAAAGAGATGAGTGACATACCTTTGAATATCGCTTCCTTATATCTTTGTTTTCCTTAATCCACTCCAGTGCTCTTGGGATATTAGATCTGCAATGACACAAACCAACCCAAGTGAAAGAAACAATAGTATATTCAATGAAAACTTGTAGATGTGATCAAGGAGTCATGTAATAAAATGAGAATGATTTTATGGGAAAGAAACATGCCACTGTATTATATAAAGTAAAAGTGGAAGATACAACCAAACAACCTTGATGTTGCAAAGTTCCCTTTCATTGGTCCTTTTCTCCAACACACACACTTTCTCCAAACTTGCATGAAGAAGATCCACAATAACTTGATGGACAAATGAAGACCTCAAGCATCAATTGAAATAGGATTCCTCACACAATTCTCAACCTATTCTTTCATTAATTCCTTGCTTAACTTTGCTTAATCCTTTCCATGAGAAACCCATCATTATATAGGATAAAGAGAGATGGTTAAAGAGATTAGGATGATCCCACCAAATCAAATAAGTGAGTAGGATCCCAACCATACAGATGCCACCTCATATTATAGAGTATTCATTCTAGACCTTTCGTGAACTTCGTCCTTTTCTCAGTCTTTCAACACCGCCGCACCCTGGCTATAGAGCAGCCTGCAGAAACACTGGAAACCAGGTTTAGGATAGACTGCGGTGATCAAGCATTTCCACACTGTTTCTTATGTCTAGCCTACGACATCCTTCTAAAAACAAGTTTGTAGAAGAGGAAACTAGTCACTTTCCACATGAAGAAAGGTTCTTTTGGGAGCCTGAACACATGACTGTAGAAACATCACCAGGGTGACCAAAATAATGTGTAACAAAATTCCCCCCAAAGTATGAAGTTGGAACTCATGACAACTGAAATACTTTGTAAAATGTGTGTGTATGTGTGTGTGTGTCAGAAACAAGGAGCGCACCAATCGGGAACCTGCAAACAACTAAGCATCTGCACAATATTATACCATTTCTTAGGTAGTCATTCCCATGCCCAAAATACAAGTGATTTAAATCAAAAATTTTAGTCATGGCCACCAATCATACACCGTGGATCCATGTCACCAAGATTCTACATAGCCACTAGGCATACACTGTGGATCTATGTTCTAGAAAACTCAAATTCAGACATAGCCATGAGACATACAAAGTGGATCTATGTGTCAATGAAAATCATAAATACTCCATCGCAACCTGGACCAAAATGATGAGATCCAGGGTCTTCAATCTCGTCGTATGTAAGTACGAATCTATCCATGTGATTACAGGTGCTGAATTTGAACATGGTAGAAACCACTTGATTACCAACCATTGATGAAAACCGTTAACAAGTGTGAGGGAAATCACCATTGATGTCAATGAATCCCAATGTACCTTAGTACAATCCAACGAATGTGAATAAATAAGTTGAAGTCGAACACTTGATGGAATCTCTTAATCAGGGAACAATTATGTGAACCCACTGTCAAAAGCGAAGAAACCTGCCACTGAGGCATGTAGGCTCTAAGGTACTAAATGATTTCTAAGTCTTGTTCCCGGATGATGAGTTGAATTAGACAGGAAAAGACTCGTCACAGGAGGTCTTTGATGTATCCCCCATCAATTACATGAAATAAGAAACAGATTCGAGGTAGATCAAAGCATGAAAATGATTTGAAATTGACATAAGGAAGGTTGACATGGTAAGAATTGATAATTGCAGATGACCGACTCGATGGAAGGCTTGTTTAGGGTTGGACTTCTCTTGAAGATATGAATGACATGAAAAAGGTCTTGACAACATTGACTTAGAGACGACCCAATATATGAACTTGCGGAAGGGCAAACGAGAGACAAATGGATTTACCAACCCAGATATAACAATAAAGGGGGGTTCCATGTTCAAGAGTGACTATTACTGCCACTGACAGAAATACTAAGACACATTTCTTTTCCCAAAATTTATCCCACCATTTCTGGTGAGTACCTCTTTATTTTTACGCAAGCTTGAGGAGGATAACATATTCTTGTTGATGTAAGCTCATCCTTTAGACGAATCCATTGGAGTATGTTTAACGAACCCTAAGAAGAAGTGGTTCGGTTCCATATTGGTCTTTCGATGCTTGT
Organism: Picea glauca; assembly: GCA_000966675.3. Lineage (NCBI taxonomy): Eukaryota > Viridiplantae > Streptophyta > Pinopsida > Pinales > Pinaceae > Picea > Picea glauca. The sequence continues at coordinate 1,116,435 of JZKD02S2437547.1, read as the reverse complement.
TTTACGAGTCCAAAGAAATAAAACTCAAGGATTTTTTATGTTTAGAGAGTCTGAAAAACACTTAAAGAAAACTCCAAAATGTCATTTTTCGTAAGTTAGTCTAAAGAGATGGAAAAAGAGATAAACTACCGCTCAAAAAACATTTTCTTCAAATACTTTAACGAGCGTGAAAATAACAAGATCGCTCGACAATATTTTCATGTTTAGAGAGTCTAAAAATAGCTTAAAGGGAACTCCAGGGGGTTCATTTTCGTATAACCTTTATGAGTCTGAAAAAGTGATAAAATTATACTCAGTTACATTCTCATTGATTTGCGAGCATGATAAAGAACAAAGACTAAGCTCAGGATTGTTTTCATTTTTACTCAAACTTAAAACAAAACAAAACTATGCTTGGGATAGATTTCATTGTTTACACAAGCTTAAAACTAGACAAAACTGTGCTTGGACTTGGTTTCATTTTTACACAAGCTTGAACTAGAGGAAACTATGCTTGAGGTAGGTGGTTTCATTTTTTCACAAGCTTGAACCATAGAAAAATATGCTTGGTATTCCCAACGCATAACAAAGGGATGGTTGGTACTTAGCCCCCAGCTTAAAGAGCTAGCGCTTTAACTTCAGCATGAAGTCCAGTGGCTGAAATCATTGCCCCCCAAGCTTCAGTTCGTCCAATAGCACAGGCAGAGGAAAGGAAGCTTCAAATACTATACATAATTAAGTACTTGACTCAATCGAAGAGGGGAAAACCTATTTCATTTTTTAATGATCTTAACACAGAAATAAGAACTATGCTTGGGAATCCAAGTTCAATCCTTGGACCTCTGTTTCATTTTTTAACAAGCTTGACAAATAAACAAGAACTACGCTCGTAAGCTCTGTTTCATTTTTTAACGAGGTTTCTAAAGAGACGCAAAAAATATCCTCGTAGTTGGTTTCATTTTTTAACGATCTTGAAATCTGAAAACCATGCTCAAGGTTGGTTTCATTTTTTAATGATCTTGAAATCAGAAAACCATGATCAAAGTTGGTTTCATTTTTTAATGATCTTGAAATCAGAAAACCATGCTCAAATATGGTTTCATTTTTTAATGAGCTTGAAATCAAAAAACCTTGCTCAAAGTTGGTTTCATTTTTTAATGAGATTGAAATCAGAAAACCATTCTCATCTTCTTGATCACGGCTTCCAAGAGGGCAGTTCTTTGGAAGGAAACCATGTCAAGGGACAAAAATCGATCCTAGATTCCAAGAGATCTTCACTCGATGGAAGAAACACACTCTGGAAGGAACATATGTTGAGGGTCGCGATAGGGGTAAGGAGATTAGGCTCCAATAGCCCTATTGAAGAGATTACCATGTCAACTACCGGATCCAAGTCATAAGGGAGTGAGCTTACAGTGAGAGGCTCATCTGCATTAGTAACTGAAGGCATGGGAGACAACACCACATAATTGACTTATGGCAGCAGTGATATCGTTTGCATATAAGAACCATTTAGGGAGGTTATTGAGTTAATGTTCAAGTCAGGGCCAATGAACAAAAGTTGATCAGTAGTCACAATTCTTCCATCGTGCAGGAAGGATGTCACATGAAAAAGAGTGGACACAATAGCTTTCATGGCATAGACATAATATCGCCCAAGGAGTAAATCAAAATCCAAGGGGTCTTGGACTACCATGACGTCAATAAAGATAGTTTTCCCTCCCAAAGTGATAGGAAACTGAGGAAGGATCCCTAAAGGTTGAATGGTTCTTGCGTTAAAAGCTAACAAATTCTGTGTAACCGACATAAGATAAGGATAACCCAAATCTTGCCAAGCAATAGAGGAAAAAATACTAACAGACGAGCCTTCGTCTATCAGTGCTTGAGGAACGTCCCAACCAAAAATTTGTACTGTAATCTTGAAAGAAATGTGAGAGGGAAGACGAGGTCCAATTAGCACACCCCAATAAATAAGGATGGCCTCATTACTTGGATGGGGTTCCACAGGATAAGGAGGAATTCCCCCCATCACGGTAGATCTTGTATCAATGAGAAAAAAGTGAGCAGTATCGGGTTTACTCTCTAGCAAGAGAGTAGGATCGATCGATGAAGATATCAGATCAACCACTTGAGTTGCATTCTTGAAGGGGAGAATTAGGTCGATGGATGGAAACAGATCGACCGATTGGGTTTCACTCTCTAACGGGGGAGTGGGATTGATCGAGGATGGGATCGGATTGATCATTCCATCAACTATCGGTGGGTCAAGAGTAAGCTTGTGATAAGCAATTAGAAGTTGAGGTTGTGAAACGATCATGTCTTCCAGTAATTTCGAGGCTTCGTCCATACGAGGGAAAAGTGAGTTAGATGACTCCATTTGCATAACATACACGAGAACTTGACTCTATTTTTCTTTTTCCCAACAATATCTTGACTAGTTGACGGGAGGTCATCAACATGTTGTTCAAAGGCTGACGACATAGGTTGGTGAGGGTGTGTAGAACATGCTTCTATAACCTTGGATATACCAGAGAAATCCTTATGAAGATGGCTACCATTACAAAGACTTCAAGGGTAGTTGGGCTTACAGGTTGTTTGGGTGATCTTGGCATCATAAACACTCCCAGTATGATTATCAGTAATTGGTTCTTTTCCAACATATATGGCAGTGGTTGGAAATTTGGACCCTTTGTTATTTTTCTTCTTATTATTCTTCCTTTTCTTCTACTTCTTATCCACCGAGTTACTAGCTTCAAGGCTTTCACTTAGCGAAGAAGATGAAATGGATGAAGACCTTGCAAGTGGAGAAGGTGAAGAAGCTCTTACCAGTAAAGAAGGTGAAGGATCAACATGAGGTTGATTCTCTTGGGGGGAAGTGCTTAAGACTGAAGCACTAGCTGCATTTGGGATTACCTGAGTGGAAAACAACCATACCGGTAATCCAATTGTGAGACCTAGAAGTCTCAAAGTAGAGATGTGAGGAGGACCAATGTTTTCATAAGAAGGAAAAACAAAAGTTTCCCCTGGGAAAGGGGTTCCTTCATTGGTCGTTTCGGGAACTGATGCCATTAAATAAAAATCCAACCTAAAGTATGCTAGAGAAAACAAACAACACGTGCTAAAAATATAGTAAGAAAACAAGCAAACAAAACCTTCTTACGATGAATGCACTAGTTGGTGATGAAATCCAACGTCGCGGGAACAATGTAAGAAGGGGATGAGAGAGAGCGAGTGGAAAAGTTACATTGACAACCTACTTAACAGACTTACGTCTTGGTGCAAGCTACCACACATAATCGTGGGTATACCCTCTAAGGAGCCCAAGTGATTTTGGCCAACGTCGATTTTAGGTATCGTGAAGACTTTCCCCTCCACAGTCACCTTGTGTAAAGACCCTAAAGAGATATGCTACTAAGGTTACCAAATACAGCAGTGATGCCTGGGGAAATAGTCGTTACTCAAATCCATACGCAAAGGCATGGTATCTAGTTCGAAATCAAATTGAAAGGCTTCCACTCATGATTGTGGGTATACCTTCAAGCGACCCCCATAATATGTGCAATCTCTACACCAAGACCAACAAAGCAGGGTGAGTAACTCTGCTAATCTCAATGTGACCTCAGGTTTGACCCTTGTGTGAGAAGGGCTTCCCAGGAAAAAATGTAGCAATTTGATTTTAACTCTCCCTATCACAAGATTCTATGTTTGTTTTCATCTTTGGAAAGTTATCTTTCGCACCTATTACAAAGCCCTACAACTAATCTAATGTAGGTTTGCTACCAGAAAATATAAAATGTCTAATCAATTTTTATAAGTGCTTTATTTTAAGGCTGTTGTTACTCAAGAGGAAAATGGCATGGACTAAATGATGTTTTGACCGACTCTAAACAATGCAAAGAAATGAGAATGCAAATATTTCACTTCGATGAAAGATATATTATGAGAAGGAGAAAACGTTTATCATTCCCATTTTCACAATGTCCCAAAATTTTATTAAACTCATCAATATCAAGATTTTCAAGAAATGATCAAAAGAGACTGTACACCAATACACGATTCAAGACCAAAAATGTAAAAAATCATGCAATTTCGCTACTTCAAATGCAAGGATGCCCCCAAACTAATATAAAGCAAGAAATTTTGATTTTTTGTTTCAAAGACGCACTGAAAGCAATAGATAAATTATTCAAAACAAAAGCAACCCAAACAAAGTTTGTCTTTTAACACAAGTTATTCAGAAAAAAGAAGTGTCATTTTCACTAAACAATTCTAAATAAAAACAAAGCTTTGTAACTGAAAGACACTCAAAGCAAGAGATAAAATCTTTCAAAAGAAAAAAAGCTAAAACAAAGCAAAGATGGATAAAAGAAAATTGAAAGCTATCAAGAAGACTATAAACAGACCCAACAAATCACCCCAAACACTTATCACAGATCTGGGTAAGGAAAACCCACCAAAAGTTAAAAAAAATCCTAAATCGTCCCAGGATGTAAGACCAACACAGAGTGATGATCCCGGGTCACCGCAGGCTAGAAAAAAAATATAGTTTGGTTTCACCTCACTGTGTCAAAAAGGCAGGGTGCATCAATCCTGGATCATTGCACTGTCCCTCAAAGCAGGGTGCAACGATCAAAGGAAAAAATGGAAAAAATAAAAAAACATCAAGGTTTTTCCTGTGAAGTTTAACAGTTAGAGAGTCAAGCTAGATCTCCCAGTGACTCATAAAACAAAACCCAAGCAATCAGAGCAAGAAATCAAGACAAACTACAAAAATAATATGTTTCCCCAATATGGTCACCAATTTTTTTATCGGGCTAATTGTTAAGTGAGGACACAAATCAATCCCCCTAGCTTCACTGCGAAACTAGAACAAAACAAGATAGTACACTACTCTTTCCCTAGATTTCAATTATAAAATGAGAGATGGATCTAGAACATACCTTTTAGATATCGAAGATCTGATTTCACCAATTCAATCCAAGCTTCGCCACAAGGCTTATGGAGAAATATTTGCAAAAGAACACAAGCCAACGAAGATAAGAATAATAGAGTCTATTTGATATGAAACTATGTACGTGATCAAGGAATCATACAATATTGACAAATAACATTCATATAGGAAAGAAAAGTATATCTGTATTAAATAATGTGAAATAAAGATACAACCAGATGCCTTGAAGTTGGCAGGTTCATTCCAATAGTTCCTTGCTTCCCACACACTTCTAATCCACAGATTCTGAGACTGTAGTTCTGATAGCTACTCACAATCTATCTTGATAAAGCAAAGCTCAAAGCCAATATAAAAGATCCAAAGAATCCAAGCTACAAAACCCAAGCTAACTTTATCCATGAGAGTTCCTCTCCTTTTATAAGCTGAAGAGGATAAGGTGAGGAGGTTAGGATGATCCCACTAAATCATAAAAGCGAGTAAAATCCAAACCATTCAGAGGCCACCTCACTATAGAAGCTTCTCCTTTTAGAAGCATCGAGAAGATGCTTGTTTTTCCCATGTACTGGAATCGTCACACCCTAGCTATAGTGCAGCCTGTGACGACGTCACATTCTAGCTTTAGATCAAGGTGTGGCAATCAGGCATCGCCACACCTTGCATATAGTGCAACCTGTGACGATCTTCCTTAATAGGGTTTTTACAAAGGAAAATACAATTTCTTCTCTCAGGCAAAGTTCTTCTCCCTTCTTTCTTCAGGAATTCAGGCCACTGATCCTTCTAAAGACAAAGTATAGGTTTACATTATTAACAGTCATAAGAGTGACATAAATAATGTGTAACACACAGTGGCTCGAATTGTAGGTTAACGATTACCTAGTTTGAGAGACCCACGATGTCCTGAGGGCAGAATGAGACAGTCTATCACGAAGATTCTAAGGGGTGCGCAATAAGGTAGGGTCCTTATTCCTTACAGGCCCTTATTCTCTCACAAGGTCATTTGAATGGAGTATTGACTCCAAGGGTTGGACAACTACCAAAGCTAGTCAAAGGCGAGTGGAAGCCTTGGAGCAATTAGTGTGTCTTGAAGGGAACGTCGCATAATTAAAATTTGAATCAAGGTGAGTGGCACCCTTGGAGCACAGAGTGTGTCTTGAAAGGCACGTCATGATATAAAAAAAATGATGAGTTAATGAATCTAGGTGGCCTAGTGATCAGAATCTGGACCAGGGGTTAAAAATTTGCTCAAAAATCAAAGTTCTTGGAATTGCCTCAAAACGAACGGGTGTGTAGCCCTTGTTGTCATGAGCCACACAACTCATTCGGGTTCAAATGGACGTCGGATGAGTGAGATATCGTGTTCTGTTCAAATCGTCAAACAAACAAAAAAAATGTGTTGACTGTACAGTCCGTACGGATGCTGACGTGGCAGGGTCGTACGATGACATGGAAGAGCCATACACTGATGTGGCAGGGATGAGTTGGCATACATTTGACAGTTTGGGTGAATCATTGGTGGACATGTGGCATTATTGTGGTGAATGGTTTGATGCCATGTGGCCCAGGCATGGGCTGCCACGTGGCACCATGTTTTGGTTGTTTAAAATTTTTATTGGATCCGTGGGGATCGAACCCCAGACCTCCACCATAGACCGAGCTCTTTGGCAATGGCCACCCAACCAGTGTGCCACACAGTGCTTCTTGTTAAACATATGAGTTCATATATATTTAAAGTCGAAATATTTCATGGTTGGCACGGGGGTCAGGGCTGGGGCTTAGCCCCAACCCTTGGTTTTGTGTGCATACCCATGCATCCACGATACAGAGCTTTTGCACAGGAACCTTACCATATTATGGTTATGTTACCCTCCACACTACATCACATTAACGAGGTTCCATTTACATTCCCATTTGGTTGATATCATTCGGTTTATATTCTATGCTGGGGTTGCATCCAGTCTGAGGTTAGGGTGGTTGGTTACCACGGGATCTGGTTCCAAAACCAATATTTGCAACTACATGTGGACTATGCACCCAAAAATTGTGGGGTGGTTACCATATGACCACCCAATACGACCTTAGGCGCGGAGGTTTCAATGTCCAAAGGCCACCAGGCCTATTTTGGCATTGGGACATGGCCATATGGCTCCCATGTAACCAACACCTCCGTCCAAAAAAGACGCTTAGTTTCCGTTAACCATTCGACAGTTTTACCCGTTTTACGGTTATGCACCCAGTGCTAGGTTTTAGCACGAGATTGAGCACGTGAGCTAGGTTGGACGTACAGAGGTGCGTTTTGGTGAACCAGAGACAACAAGCTTGAAGGAGGAAGATGGCAGGAGGCCTAACTTCTTCATTTTTTGGCCAAATGAGGTGTCGAAAAAGACCAACTAGGGGGTTTTGGATGTTATGAATCCATTGGCACTATTTTCAAAACCATTTGAAGACTTATTTTGCAGATTTTTTACCATTGAAGTTTCAGAGAGCTCAAGGGAGCTTGAAGCCCTCATTGATGGAGGTCATGGTCAGATGAGCCCAAGTCTGTTTTATGTGACTGAATAGTCATTTTTGGCTAATTGTTATGCTTTGAACACATTGGGATAGGTTTCAGATCCATTTGAGGACTTTTACAGGTGTTTGTTCCACAAGGAAGCTTAGAGAAGCTTAAGGCCACATGTAGAAGAGGTCATGCCTGGATGAGCCATGATCCATTTTCAGAGTTCTATTAGTCATTTATGGGGTTTTTATGTATTTTGAACCCAATGGTACAGTCAGTAAATCCATTGAAGTTGAGCAGCAGCTTGTAAAAGAATCTTTGACAAACTAATCCCAGAGAGCCTAGTCCATTGATGGAGGCTCAAGGAGATGTAGCCCAGTTGGGGGTGAACTCCTTTATCATCTTGTTATTGTTGTGAGTTTGCTGGTGTATTTGCTGCAAGTTATGGTTATTGTGTATTTGTTTAAAACACATATTTAACTTTTTAAAGACCTCACACATAATCATTTAAAAGAAGCATGAACTTGACATATAAAATCTCTTGCATAATTAAGACATTGAGAAAGGTCCTGAAAAGTTTATTTTAATGGAATATAGGTTGCTTGCATAGCATAACAAGTTAGCCCCCTATTTTTAGATCACCTAGAAAACTTGAGCAAATTTTAAACCTTAAAACCTTGAGCACTTGCTGAATTAATTAATTGATTAATTAATTAACTAAAGAATGAACTTATTAAGAATAATCCCTAAGGGTCTAGGCATTTGCAAATAAAGATTTAACTAAGCCTAAGTCTAAGGGAGTGAGAAGACTAAAAACTAAATTTTATATTAAATGATGAGGGGATCAAATAAATCAAATTAAGACTCAATGAAAATAAAAATAAATCCTAAGGAGTGATTAATACACTTGTGCAAGTAAATACTAAATTAGAATTTAAAGGAGAAATGAATAAAGCATAAGGATGTGTAAGCATATAAATGTATCTAAGTCTAGTCTAACTAAAGAACTTTCTTAAATTAAACGCAACTTAGTTTGGAAAGGCGTCAGTAATTAAAGGGGAAATAATTGGATAAAGGGACACTAGGAGTGATTTTAGGAGCGTTTTTAGGATGGGTGAGGGAAATTACTTTTAATTAAATTAAATGGTGGATTTATTGGTGCAACTAAGGGAACGAGTGACAATTTTATGGGGGAAATAATTCCTAATTAAATTAAAAAAAAACGAATTAAAAGTGCAAATGACAAGTTGCACTATGAAAAAAAATTATATAAAAAAAATGGGGAGAGGAGGAATGGATCACAATGGTTCTAGGCAAGGTTATGTTGCAGAAATATTCACTGGTTTTTCTTGTGAGAGTTGGGATACTCAGCTCGAGAGAGAGAGTGGTGACTCTACCTTGCGAGGCGAGCTGGGAGCTAGAAGATTTTGCTTGTGTGTGTGCGTGGCCCCTTTGTGGCTCGAGGGGATAAGGGGGAAGAATAGTACCCCTAGCATTGGTTGGGTGGTACTGATGAAGTATTCATGGTTAGAAAGCGGGGAGTTCGACGGAGCACAAACGCGAGAACCTCTTCAAATTCTCGTCGACACCGGTTACCGTATTTCCTTTGGTTTTTACATTGAGATTGTATTCGATTAATTGAACGGTGTTTGATATGTATTAAACTAAACAATTACTATTGTGCTACACAAAAAGATTCCTCCTGTCAATATAAAATCTGGTTATTATAATTGTTTTTGCTGCACAAATTTAATTCTAGAATGTAATTAAATTATTACTGCTACAAAAGAATTTAGTATTAGTAATAATAATAATAATAATAATAATAATCTATTTTTAAGGTCACGGCCAAGCCAGCACACCACTCTGCTCGACCTTAATTCTTGATTGTAACCAAATTATAATTCTTGATTGTAACCAAATTATTTACTGCTGCAATGTAACAAGTTGTTTATGCTGCACTAATTGACTTCTTGACTGTAACCAAAGCTATTTTTCTTCCAACGAAGTTGTCCTGAGCGATCCTTTACCGAGCTTGCAGATAGCCTCACAAAATTTTCTTGAGTGATCCCTCCCTCCTGAACACGCCGAGATCCACACAAATTTGTTTCCTTCAGCGATTCTCTAACCTCTGCATTTTGGAATTTTCCCTTCTCCCAACACCTTTGCGTCCTGCCTTAAGAAATCGCCCTGCGCCCAGAACCTTTGTGTTCTTCCTTAAGTTGGCTCTGCGTTTTGGGTGCACAAATTTTCACTCGACAGTCTCTACATTTTTCTCCTTTACAGCCTCAACGAATTGCCAGGAGAAACCCCTGCGAGTTCACTGGATTTCTCTGCGTTTTTTTTTCTCCTTTACAACCTCATCGAATTTCCATGGAGAAACCCCTGCGAGTTCACGGGATTACTCTGCATTTTTTCTCCTTTACAACCTCATCGATTTTCCATGGAGAAACCCCTGCGAGTTCAATGGATTTCTCTGTGTTTTTTCTCCCTTACAACCTCAACGAATTGGCATCGAGAAACCCCTGCGAGTTCACTGGATTTATCTGTGTTTTTTCTCCCTTACAACCTCAACGAATTGCCATCGAGAAACCCCTGCGAGTTCACTGGATTTAACTGTGTTTTTTCTCCTTTACAACCTCAACGAATTACCATGGAGAAACCCCTGCGAGTTCAGTGTATTTCTCTACTTTTTTTTCTCCTTTAAAACCTCAACAAATTGCCATGGAGAAACCCCTGCGAGTTCACTTGATTTCTCAACGTTTTTCTCTCATTAACGTCTGCGATTTTCCTCTTCCTCACATGGCGGATTTTCCAGGAAAACCATATTTGCGCTTTAATGAGTCTGGACTGCGATTTTTCCTTTGGAATCTCTGCGTATTAGTAAGACGTTTTTCCAGCGTTTCCCTTTAGTCATCCATTTCACCTCGCCAGTTTTTATTTGCTGGATGTGCATGCCGTCATTTGCTTCTTCATCTATGCAAAGGTCGTTCCTTTCTCAACCACTTACCTTTCCTTACTGCGATCGTTTGTAGTTTCCACTCTGGTACTTGTTGACTGAGCGTGCGATAAGCTTATGCAGTCTCCTAAAATCCTAACAAAACCTCCGCAAACTGACTGGTGTAAATTTCGTTTTGGAATAACTAACTTCTAGACTAATTTATGTATTGTAGTATCGGTTTCCTTTACTGTCAGTTTCTGAGTAAACTCTAAGGTAATAGATACCTTCTATCTCTCGCAAAAGAACAAACCCTACTAATTACACTCTGACGTATCAGGTGTCAGACATAGATAGAGTTTTTATCAGCGATATTGTGAGATTGCATGGCGTGCCTAAGAGGATCATATCTGATCGAGGATCGTTGTTTACATTACAATTTTGGATTAGCTTCCAAGAGGCCTTGGGAACCCAACTTAACTTTATTACCGTGTATTACTCGGAGATAGACAGGCAGATAGAAAGAACGAACCAAATCTTGGAAGATATGTTGCGTATGTACGTGATGGACCAACTAAAGCATTGGGAAAAGTTCTTGCCACTGATAGAGTTTGCATACAACAACAACTATCAAAGAACCATTAATATGGCGTATTCAAGTTCTTTACGGGCGACCGTGTCGGATGCTTTGAGCTGGGATCGACTTGAGGATAGGGTCTTGGTAGGACCAAAATTGATCCAAGAAATGGAAGAAAAAATGTAAACGATAAGACAAACGATTAAAGAAGTGCAAGATAAGTAGAAGAGTTATGTCGATGCGCATCACGTTGAACGTATTTATGAAGTTGGTGATCGAGTATTCTTGCGGGTGAAACCGCACAATAGTTCGATCAAGTTTGGAAAGGATGCTAAACTTTCTCCTAGGTTTGTGGGACCTTTCGAAGTTATGGAAAAGAAAGGGCCCGTGGCCTATCGACTAGCCTTGCCTGATTCTTTGAGGCGTATGATCGATGTTTTTCATGTATCTATTTTGAGACATTATGTTAGTGATCCTACACATGTGATTGACATGAGTTCCTTGCAGGTGTCGGACGAGGGTGCACTCACAGCGGAGCCAATCCACATTCTGTACCATTGCATTCGACGACTGCAGCATCAAATAGTCGATCGGGTCAAGGTTGAGTGGGACAATTATAATCCAAACTCGACTACTTGGGAGGATGCATATAATATGCACAAACAATTTCCATATTTGTTTGATAGTTAGACATTTAGATCTTGTCATATGCTTTATTTATTGCATTTATATACTATGAAACACTGTGATGGAATCAACTTCTCTACAAATTTATTCCATATATTTTTGTTTGTAATAAGAAGGTTAAACATCAAATTGTATTTTCTGTGCATTCTAATTCCTTTGAATGGGAACACTCTCCTCATTTCTTCCAATCTTAGCAACCTCTATCCTTGTTTTGCTTAGATGATCCAAGATCATGATATTTCCTTATGATGTGATGCACTTCACATTCAAAATTATGTATAAATCTTTACCACCTTGTTAACTTGCAATGTCTATCTAGTGTAGGATAAAAATTCATGATTAAGAAATATCATAGTCCTTCTAATCTAATTGTATTAATAATTTATATGCCATGACAAACAACCTGGAAGATTTTAAGGCTTTTAAGACTAAAAATATTATTATTTTAGTTATGATATTGTGCTTCTGTGTTTGACCACACTCCCAAGGCATACCTATGTTGCTCTCCATCTTCTAGGAGAGTTGATCCTGATACTGATGTTGATGCATTTGTCTCTATGGAATATTTACCTTTTCCAATGGGGATCTTCAATGTGGAATGGTCTCTAATTTTTATTTAATTTTTAAAATTTCTTTTGTTTGTTTTTCTGTTCATTTGCATTGATATTTCTTTAGCATTTTTTATAATATATATATATATATATATTTTTAAGATATTTCTTTTCATCAAGAGTAATCTAGGGATATTGTCATGTAAGTGCATAATGCTTATACATTGATTTAAAAAAATATAATACTTATAACAAATAACGATAATAAGTGGGAAGAATATAAATGGGTTTGCTAATAAGTACTGCCTGAATGTTTGTAGGGAAAAAAACATTTCTAGCACTTCGTGTTTCGTTGTTGAATAATTTATTTCTTCCTTGTTTAACTTTTGATTGACATATGCATTCAGATGTTCAATCAAGTCATCATATGGTTGAGATAAAAATGAGTCGATAATGACATTTGATGTGTCGACATGAACTTGGAATTTCTTCGACCAGTCCAGGAATCTTAAGATAGGTTCTTTTCCCAACTTTCTTTTTAATATTTGAAAAGATTTTTTGCATTCTTGGCTCCAATGAAATTCAACTTCTTTCTTTAGTAACTCGTTGATTGGAAATGTAATGTCAAAATAGTGATGAATAAACTTTTGATAGTATCTTGTGTGCGCAAGGAATATTTTAATTTTCTTTTGGTTCACTAGTGGTTTCAAGTCTATAATTAATTGGATCTTATCCATGTCGAATTTGATCATGTCTTTACATACAATATCGCCCAACAATAAACAAATTGGCGTGGAAAAGGTGCATTTTTTAATATTTAAAGATAAATGGATTTGTGTGCATATTTCCAACGTCATTCTTAGCCATTGTATATGATATTTTAGGAGGCTATAGATGGTTCAATCATCAAAGCATACTGCCATTGTTTTACAGATATTCTCCTAAAATTCCTTAACCACTATTCTGGAAAATACTATTGGGGAATTTTTAAATCGAAGGGCATTACTCTGTATGAAAAATAGTCGAACTCAAACACAAATGTAGTTTTTTCTTAATCATGTTTTTCTATTGCTACCTGATTGTAACTAGAGAAGTCTCCAGTGAATGAGCAACATTCGTGACCCACAAATTCATTGATAATTTCATCGACAAAATGTGTTGGGAATGGGTTAGTCACTGTGAGTTTGTTTAATCCTTGAAAGTCGACACATATTCTCATTTTTTTTGGGTCGTGTTTCTTGGCTTGCATGACCATTGAAATTTCGCATTCTGACTTGTTGATTGGGTATATGATATTAGCAGTTAAAATTGCTTCGATATCCTTTTGAATGATGGGTTTGTATTTATGATCCAATTTATATGGTCATTTCTTGATGGGTTTGACTCCCATGAGGAGTTCGATCTTCATTTCTCCCATCTCTTGTACTATTCCTTTGAGGTATTTATAGTTTCGTGCAAAGATGTCCTGATATTATTTTAGTAGATTGACTACTTCCATGGTTTTCTTATCAGACCGATAGTCACCTACTCTAGTTATTTTTGGTCACCCATTTATAGAGATGTCGAATTATTTGGTATTTATTTCCGCATCCATCCACTTGGGCACTTTCAAATCATATATATGGTGTTCTACTTCTACGAATTGATTTTAACTTGAATGGAAATTGGGTTTTTCTATGTGTTCATGCTCCTATGTTTCTTCCTTAGTCACGAAGTAGACTAGTTTTAAAATTGTTTGTACTCCTGGGTGGTCCTTTTTCCATTGAAATCTTTTTCCTAGAAAACTTGTGTTTTCCATTTCTACTCGTCAAGCTATTACATTATATATACTATGTGTCGATACAAAGTTACAAGTTGAAGTTGATCCCTCATCGACTTTATTTTTTCATTTTTCTTGAATTTTCTCAGGGATTCATTTTCCCAAGAAAGTTGCCTCTTGCAGGAGTGCCTCTTTAGGATTGAATTCAAAATATTTAAGGAATTTATTTTTTAATTTGTTCCACTCGAAAGTATGACCTGATGCTTCTTCAATATTATACAACTTGTGAGTTATATCATCTAATGTATTCAGGAACATGTGAAACCATACGCTTTCGTCTCTGTAGCCTTCTTTTTTCCATTCTTTCTCACACTTTTGTATGTGGGTCACTTGGTCGAATATTGGTTTAAAGATCAGGATGTCGATATTTACAGAGATATTTTTCCCACTAAATTATTTCCAAAAAATATAATGTGGCAGTATTCAATGTTTGAAGTCGGTTTTCCTGTGTCTCCCACCATTGGGTTGTTTGGCCAATAAAGGATTCAACTAGAATTTGTATTCTCCCTTGTTACCCAACTGATTTGGAAACTTCATCGACATGTGCCGATGGATAATTTTTTTCATTAAACCACAGGGAATTTATTGTGTATGAATTAGTCGTCATTAATGTTGGTCTATGTTTTAATTTTCTTTCGATGATGAAAGGGACTGTGTGAATTGAGAAGCATGATCTGGATCATTTGATAGGTATTGCCTCTATCGACCAAAATTCTTTGGCTTGATATTTGTAGTTCTTCATTATCCAATTGTACAATTTGTTATCTGAATTTTGGTCTATTGACAATGGAGATATGACGAGTATTTATCCTTTAATATTAGGTTTGACATTGTCTTTATGTCCATGCTTCACTTGATATATCCAATGTGCTTCTTGGGCCTCATCCCATGTCTCAACCCATAGTTTTCCTTCTTTTGGGTCTAGGGGGATTATAATTTTTCTTCCACTTCCTTTTAGCTTGATCGAGTCTCTTTTTAAAGATATTGTGGCTTTCATGTTCCAATGCCAGGGTCTTCTTACTGGTGTAGGATAAGAATGAATTCCTTCAACCAGGTTTATGACTTCAAAGTTGACTCTTGTTATAATTCCCATTATAGAAGTGTTGACAAATTTGTGAGTGCCAATTGGTTTGATGAATCTTTGGTCTTCTAGTTTTAAGTAGTTCATTTTCGGTTGTAGCAGGGGTCTTCTGAGTCGAGCCCATGTTTATTTAAGAAAGATGTTCACTTGTGATCCAAAATTGACCATGACTTGTTTAATCATGTGTCCAGTGACTTCCAGGTCGACTTGAGGATCAAAGTCACTTGTGGTTTTGTCCTGAGACAATTGCCTTACACTTTTTATTGGTCTTTGATTTTCTTTATATTCTCTCAATATATTTAGTAGGTCAATAATTCATCCTACTGATTTATTTTCTTTTAGTAGTTGTAGAAATTCCTCAATGGTAGTTTTTGACATACTCAATCATTATTCATTTTATTTATCTTGGTCAATATTTTTTAAGAAATTCAACGCTTCTCGCATTATCCTCTCTTCTTTATCGGGGTCAGGATATGAAACTGTGTTTCCTTGTCGATTTGGTGCCTCTGAGTAATTATCTTTACTCGCTCTTGATATTGTGACCACATGGAGAGTTTTTGAATTCAAAATATCTTGTTTCAGAACTATATGTAAGAGGTTTACATTTCTCTTGTTCATGACTTTTTGCAACACAATTGGATAGTCTTCTAGGGAGTGATCTGCTACGCCAAAAATATTACAAAACTTTAAATCAGTTCTATGTTTTTTGGGGAAGTATGGACTATTGTGGTCTTCTTTCCAACAATTAAAGTAGTAGTATCATCTTCATCCATGTCCACATCTGAAGTTTCCTTTTCCTCCTCTACCTCGACCTCTATAGTCATTCCCTTGGTCGACTTTCTAGTCAATTACTTGTGTATGATATACTGAGTGGATATTTGTTCTTTTCTTACCATTTAACCAACATTCTTGGGTGGAATGATTATTTTGTTCACATATATGACACCACTTGGGACATATATTTCTTAGATTATGCAGACAATCTCTTTTTGCATGATTGATCGAGACTTCACAAATATCACAATAAGTTTTGATATGGATGTTCCTAACTGTTGGGTCCAAGGAATAAATAAATTTGCAATACGCTTTTGTGTGTCCTTCACTAGACAAAATAGTACACTAGAGTTCATTATGAGTGATTGATATGTTTTTAATTGTCTATTGTAGTTATGTGATCTTGTCTTCCAATATTGTTTCAATGCTTGATCAATTGAACAATCCTTTAGTGTCCATTTTAATACTCTAAGATTTTTTGAAGATTTATTCAAATGTCTAAAGGTCATACATTCATAATGGAGCTTTGATCTTTTGTAATAGTCTCGCCACGTACCATTGTACTAGTATTTTTTCGTTGATCAGGTATGGTACTTGACTTAGTAAATCCTTAAGTTTTTGTGCTGCCAGATGGATTATATATTCTATCTTATAAAACGTAAGGAAATTATGTTTTATTTCATTTTTCGTACATGTTTGATTGTCAATGAAATTCATAAACTAGGTAAGAGCCCTATCTCGAAGTACGACTCCAAAATGAGCCATTTGTTTTTCTTCGTCGATTATATCTGCAACATCCCATAATTTCTCACAAATGAACCAATGTCATTTGGGATCTTCGTCTCCTTCGTAAATAGGGATGTGGTTAAGTCCCATTGTTGGTTTATTTTTAGCAAATGGAATTATTGAAATATCTTTGGTCGAAGTCAACTTGGAGTTTGATGTAGTAATATTTTCTAGAGTCAAGGTCGAGCTATTTGAATCAATCAATGTAATTTGTGGATGTTATTTGGTTGGGATATATTTAATTTATAATTGTACTTGTTCTTGGTTTAGGCTTGAGTCCTCTGTCTGGCAATATTTATTTATATACTGGACGAACCATCCTCTATAGGTTTGTGTTGGTTCACTTTCACTATCTATTGAATTTGAATCTTCTATAAGTAAATTTGATAGGGGGCGGTGTCTGTGATATCTCTTACATGAATGATTATGTATTTTGGTCTATTATGGATATTTTCTTATGCTTTGATTAGCACTGCATCTATTATTTGGCCATTATTATCAGTTCGACACCACACCCATGGTGATTGTGTATCTATATGAAGTCATTGGATAAAGTCTGTAATGCATGGACTATAACTTCTTATAAGAGAAAGTTAGACTGTAGGTCTCGAATCATCGATATCCATATAGACTTGAGCATTGACTTGTTGGGTGCCATCGGCTTCCATACTCAATTGCAAGATTTCATTCCTTCTAGGAGTCGTCAGAGCACTCTCAAGGGCTTCTCCAATGAATTGTCGCACCTGGGCAGGTTTTCTGTGAGATTTACTAGGATCTTTTTCCTTTCAGAACTATCCTCACTTCTTTTTACTTTTATCCTGCTCTATATTTTGGGTGTTAATTGAGGGTTTGTGAATATGCATTCTTCATGCATATTTCTCACTTGAATAAATTATCTTTTTCTTGACTCCTATCATTTTCGACTTGGGTGTGGTATGACTTTGGCTTCAAATTCACTTTTAGCTTCAAATTTGACTTATATTTTCTCATGGAACATCCATCCCTCTAATGATGGCTCGAATTACTCATGGTTGACGATGTTTACCATTTTAACTAATTTCATTTCTTTAAGAAGTACTCCCAAGATTCTTTCATATCTTTGTAGTTAGCTTCCAAAACTTCTTCCCACTCTTCTTGTCTTTCTCACCAATTAGAGTTTTGAAGAGGATATTTCATGGGAGTTTGATACTCGATAATGTCTTTGGCTCCCTTGTCTAGGAGGGATTTATGTAAGAGAGATGAGATGGTACAAAGGAACCCATTGTGTAACTCAATATAGAATTTATTCTTGATAGTCTGGACTAATTCTCTATCTTCAACCACTTAATCTTCAATATAGTCTTTTATGATCCCCTTGAACCACTCATTTAGATTTGTTATTCCTTTTTTTATGATATTGTGCATGTTGGCATGTTTACAAGAAGTGTATGCTTGTCATTGATGGCAATAACAATAGAAAAACCTAACCTTGATTAAGAATGTGTTGCAAGGAGTGCACAGAACCAAAATTCAACTAAGTGTTGAAGTGGTTCTTTAAGAATTCGAGAGAGAAGAAGACGAAAAATCTCAGAAGATATAGAGATTTCTAGAAGTGCAAATGAGGTCCAAGAGACAGACTCACAGGAGGAGCAAAGGTCGAGACCCTTGAACACTTAGAAAACCTTCTATGTCAGAGAGATCAGAAGCTCAGGAGAGAGGGCGAAATTGGCCATAGGATCATAGCACAAAGGAACAATAGTCGTCTTATCGAAACAAGGTGCACGAGCCTTAAGGATTTGCGCATGCAAGAGATATAACTTACCAAAGTTATGAAGTCCTGAAGTAGTTTGGGACCGTCCATCATCAAGGAGGATAGGTGGCATAATAACAACAACTCTAGAAGTTCGTAGATCAAAAGGAGGTGAAATAGATGAAGTAATTTGAGACCATTCATCACCAGGATCAGAATCTAGCTCATTGATCATTAGGATATACATGTTAGCAGACCGTGAGTTCAGGAGAGAGCAAAGTTTGATATTTCAAATCCTCGAAGCCCAGAGAGCCAGAGAGCCAGAGTAAATTTCAATTGTCATATCCAGAGGGATACATGGTGATAGATCGTGAGCTCCAGAGAAATCACTTTGAGAGTTTCAGTTGAGATTTGAAATTCCCGAAGCCCGGAGAGTTGGAGAGCTGAAATAAATTCTCCACTGTTGGATCATCCGAAATAGATCTCATTCGTCAGATCGCCAAAAGAATATCTCAAGTGTCAGATCATCTGAAGTAAATCTGGGCCAGCTGATCCAGAGAGTTAGTTTGAGTTTTGAAGTTCATGAAGCCCAGAGAGTCGGAGAGCTGAAATAAATTCTCAACCATCGAGTAATCCAAATTAGATCTCAGTCGTCATATCGTCCAAAGAAGATCTCAAGCATCAGATCGTTCGAAGTGAATCTAGGTTTTCTGATCTAGAAAAGACATGGCATAAACCTGTGGACTCCAGGTAAAGACCCAAAGTAATCCTCAACCATCTGACTCAAGAGGACACATGGCAGGAATCTGCATACTTCGAGGCAAAGTGAAGTTTGATACTTGATTTTTCAGAAGTCTAGAGACCCGAAGGAGATCTCAACTGTTGATCGAGAAAGAGGCTGCAGAACCATTGATCTAGTTGAAAGGTCAAATTCTCGAAGTAGAGGAAGATCCATTGATTGCAAAGGACATGTCTGCGCAGATCATCGACTCTGGAATATTGGAGTATGGAAGAAAGAAGGGTTTGATATTTGAAACTCCCGAAGCCTAGATCACGGAATAAATCATAGCCATTAATTTAGAGAGGTTAGATATAATCCGAAGATCATGAAAGAACAAATCTAAACTGTCCATTCAGGAGTGCAGTCAAGATCATGAAATCAATGGTCTCATCGCATTGCGGGGATTGAAGGTGCACGAACTTTAAAAAGTTAAGGGCGGGTCGCAATCGAAACCACAGTATCACTAAAGGCATACATGGAGCTCTGTAGTGAATTGCGGGGTGAAAAGAGGGTTTCCCTCAAACCTCCTTTGGCCACGCCCGGAATCGCCTAGTCACATGAGATCATCGCCCAAGGTCATATCAAATGAAGGAGCTAGCACTCTCTATACCATTATTGCAAAGTGCTTTTTGAATAGGAGTGTGGTCACCGCCAGTGGTCACATAAAGGAAGGGGCTTAGGACTGATTTACCTACAACAAATAAAATGACTGATTATAATTGCTAGTGAAGAAAAGGAATCTCAGGATAACGAGCAATGATAATGAATAGACAGGGAGTAACTGCCAGTAAAGTGGAAGAGTTGTGATGAGGACCTGGGAGAGAACTAGGTGAAAATATGACATACAAAACATAGAAGAGGATATAAATAATTGATATGCAGCACAGAGTTGTTGTGACTAAGAGTTGCCAGGATGATCTGGAAGAGGACTTGGCATGATAAAGACATGCAAATAATGTGCTTTTTGGGAACTTATGCATGAGCTTAGAAGGTGGTAGTAAGCAGTAGAAAAGGAGAAGAGAAGAGGCGCAACTAAGAGCATGGAGAGGCAACACAAAGTATAAAAGGCATAAGAGAAGTTGAACAAGGGGTTGTGGTGTGCGGAGGAGGAAAAAGAGAAGAGCATAGAAGTAGAAAGAGGCATAAGAGGAACAGAGCATAGAAGCTAAGGAAGGAAGAGGAGACATGGAGGTGTAATAGACCATATCAGAGACAGATCAAGTAACTAAAGTTTTGTAATATTCAATCAGGGTGGTAGGGTGGTGCTAGGGAGGATTGCAATCCTCTAAATTCTAGTTGGTGCTAGAATATATTCTGGGAGTTGGTGCTTCCATCTAGTGGGTGCTACAGAAACCTAGGAGTTGGTGCTTCCATCTAGTTGGTGCTAGAGAAATATGAGAGTTGGTTCTCTCTACAAGTTGTATCTTGCTATAAGAGGTTGTATCCTCATATTTGAGTTGGAGCTCAAATACTGTGATGTACATCAAATTTGTAGCTTAATTGACATCCTATGAAGAAGAGGGTTTCACCCCTTATGGGTTCCCTCATGGAAATCAGTGTCTCTGTGTATTCTGTGTGATTGATCAAATATTTTATATCTATGCATGTTAAGTTATCAACAACACATTAAATAATAATCTAGAAGGAATAAAAAATAACAAGAAAAGTTTCAAGCTTATTTACATAACTGATTCACCCCCCCTCTCAGTTAGATTTCCAACAATTGGTATCAAAGCCGATGCCTTTGATCAAAGGTAGATCCATAAGCTTGCACATGACTAGTCATGATGGAAGTTCAACTAATAGACCTCCTCTATTTGATGGAACAAACTTTTCCTTCTGGAAAATAAGGATGAGAACACATTTAATGTCTCTAGGTGCTGATGTTTGGGATGTCGTTGAAACGGGATATGTAAAGCCTGTGGTCTTGGCCTCAAAAGATGATAAGCTGGAGTTTATCTTTAATGAAAAAGTATTTAATGCCATCCTCGGTGGACTTGTTGAAGCCAAGTTTATCAAAGTCATGGATTGTGATTCAACAAAAGTTATGTGGCAAAAGTTGATAAGTAGTTATGAAGGTAATGAAAAGGTGAAAGATGCAAAACTTTAGACTCACATACTAAAATTTGAGCAGTTAAAGATGGATGAAGACAAAACTATCAGTAAGTACTTCTCATGTATAGAATAACTTGTCAACACTATGAAAGGCCTAGGTGAAACGATAGATGAATCTTTTCTAGTCCATAAAATATTAAGATCTCTTCCTAATAGATTTAACTCAAAGGTCTCTGCTATAGAGGAAATAGTTGATCTCAAAACGTTGACACTAGATCAACTTATTGGAACCCTAAATTCTTATGAAATGAGAATCACCAAAGGTAAATCCACTAAAAGAGAGGCATCTTTTAAAGTAGAGAAAAACACAGATTCCGATATAGATGAGATTGAAGCAAATTTTGTGAGAAGACTAAAGAAACGATCAGGAAAATACAAAGGGAAATTGCCCTTCAAATGTTTCAACTATGGTAAGATAGGTCATTTTTCATCTAAGTGTCCTCACAAAAGAAAGGATCATACATATGACGATGAAGAGAAGCACAAATACAAGAAGGTATATGAAGAGAATAATTTTAAGAAGAAAAGCCTTTGTGTAAACAATGATGATGATCTCTCAGATGATGAAAGAAATGACTCTTCAATTGAAGATAAAATAAATGATATTATGCTAATAGATTTAGAAGATATAAACACTGAAGATACAGGGAGTTAGTTCACTGAATGTGAAGCAGTAGTTGTAATAGCCAAATAGATTTAAACATCCATTTATTTCAAATACTAAGACAGTAACTTCATAACAACATAATAATCTTCATAATAGTAACTTCGACAACTTAAATTTAACAACTAGTAATAAATTTTTATAACAAATTAAAAACAATGCATAATTTTAAATACCTGATTATGATGCTAATAATCCTCCGTTTCTCCGCTTGCCTCCTTGACCACTGCTGCAAAAAACTGCCCAAAACCTAGTTCCACCCTACCAACTAGGTAACTTCCTAGCTCCAGGATATCATACAGATATCCTGGCCCCTGTGCCCAAAACCTCCAGCAACCTTGGTGCCTGACTGATACAATCCCCACTCCAAAACTCCACACCTCTCTGCAAAATCCAAGAGCCCTCCAAATCAATCCCCCATCTCTCATTAAATCACCTTCCGTAAACCTCCTTCCCCTCCATATTCCTCCTTCACCGACTTCCTCCTCATTTACTCCCTACCTAACCCATTTATTACCTTCTTATCCTTTCGCCGTTAATGCCCCTTATCCCCTTTATTTAATATCTTATCCCTTTCCATGTACGTAACTCTTAACTTAATAAAATAATTTATTAACCACCCTTTAATCCTTTACTTAATTAATTAATCCTTGGCAATCATGAATGATTAATTAATAATAAATAATTAGTTAATGTTATTTTAAGAAATAATTATTGTTTAGCTAATCTTTTAGGACATTTAGATTATTAAATTAATTATAATTAATAATCATATACATCTATTTAAGCAGGGTTGTTACATACACCCACCCTTCAGGAAACTTCATCCTGAAGTTAAGGTATCTTATGGTACAAAGGACAAGAAACATGGTTCACACATTCATAACAGGTAACCGACATTATCTGTAAGTAAGTCAAGAAAACCCATATATACTAGTGTATATGTACAAGAATTGTATGTGTAGCTAGTACATACAATTATCATGCATGTACTAATAATCAAACTACCATCCTTTAGTATTTTATATACGCATCCAATCTAGTCAGCAAGACTAGTCTTTTATAAAATACAACAAACCAATCAATTGTTTGAGAAATCCTTTAATTAATATTATCGGGTTTGACAATGTTATTTTAAACAACTGTGGTTTAGTTACGAAAATATGAATATTCATATATATACATTTCTCTTTTTTTTTTTGAATGGAAAACATTAAATTCCACCACAAGACAGATCTCCATACTTTCTCAACTATTACTACTCATCCTTCCTCCCTAACCTACTTCCATCTTCATTCCTATCCTTCATCTGCTAGACTATCTTGGAGCATCAACTATATTGACCTAACTCCAAATAGAACCCGTAAGAGGAAGTGTCGCTATCTCGACCAAGCTTCCCTAGCAGGCATCTGACAGTCATCATCACACATCTTGGGGAGCGTGAACTAACACTAGCCTCCCATGACTTCAGGTTTCAGAGGATACACGCTGGGAAATGCCTCCACCCCTCCTAATCATAACTAGGGTCCACACGCTACAATGGAGGATACACGGTGGGAAATGCCTCCACCCCTCCTAACAGGACTAGGGTCCACACCCTACAATGGAATATACAGTGGAATCGTGTTGCTAGAGGTTTTGTCATCATTTATTCGGTTTTGGGCAGTGTCATTACCTGAAATCGTGCACTGATCCACATATCATAGCAATGCATCCAAACCAATATAAATTTCACATACAATATTCATACCATAATGTTTATCGGTTAGTGGTCCTGATATCCACTTTCATCATCATTATCCCTTGG
>JZKD02S2437547.1:1042538-1081772 GCA_000966675.3 Picea glauca | reverse complement strand
TTTACTTAATTAATTAATCCTTGACAATCATGAATGATTAATTAATAATAAATAATTAGTTAATGTTATTTTAAGAAATAATTATTGTTTAGCTAATCTTTTAGGACATTTAGATTATTAAATTAACTATAATTAATAATCATATACATCTATTTAAGCAGGGTCGTTACAGTAGTATATCTTGAAGGAGAACTTGTCAGTTCCATGGAAGAGATTGATAGACTCATAGAAAAGAAAAGAAAAGAAAAATAGTTATTGCTCAGGTATGAGAAAACATGCAATGAACCAATTGAAGAAATTGCTCTGTTGAAGGTTAAGTTAGAAGAATCTAAGAAGATTGAATAAATCCTCAAACATCAATTTAAGGAAGCCAAAACAAAAGGTGAAAAATTGGAAGCTGAAGTAGTGACTATCAGAAAATATCTAGAGAAATTTCAGGCCTTATATCATCAAAATCTGACAAGTATTAAAGCCTCAAAAGGATTAGCCTTCATTCTGAATCAAGAGAGGAATTCAAAGTTGAAAACTGGTTTGGGTTATGAAGAGGGATCAAGTAGTGGTCAGCCAAGCAACAAAGAATCCATCAAGTTTGTCAAATCTACAACCATTGACAACAACAAACCTGTAAAAACAAAGGAAGAGAATCTTCCACCAAGGAGGAGTGAAGGAAAAGATTCCAGAACTGAATCTATAGAACAAAGAAATAATACACCCTCTGCTCAAGGAAATCATCACCATGGAAGAAATCGACCTGCTCAAAGGAGACAACCATTTTCCACGTAGAAAGATTTTTTCTATGGATATTGTTTTTACTGCTCTAACTTTGGCCACAAAGTTGTAAATTGTTCTTTAAGGTTTAGACATGAGAAATCAAGACAACCAAGGAATAAATATCTGCCACAACAAAGAATGAGACAACCAAGTAACAAACAACCACAAACTGCAAATCATGTGATGGTTGGGAAAAGGATGTAGATTAAACATAACAATCATTATGATCCTTTATTCAATGAACCAGAATGTTACATCTACCATAATTATGGACATAAAGCTATAGACTATCGCTTAAAGAACTATAAGCCAGATTAAAATCACAAAGCTGAAAACGTCAAGGTTTGGAAGAAGAATGAAGATAAAAAGTGTGGATTAGCGTTTTCAGCTCAAAGACAAAAAGACCCCTGGTATATTGATAGCGGATTCTCCAGTCATATGACAGGTGACAAAAGTAAGTTCCTATTACTCAAAGAAAATAAATCAGGGAGTGTAACCTTTGGAAATGATGCTCTAGGAAAGATCAGAGGTAAAGGTATAGTAAGCTTAAGTAATGGAAGAATCAAATCTCAAGATGTATTATTCATTGATGGTTTAAAGAATAATACTCTTAGTGTCATTCAGATATGTGACAGAGGATGTGAATTTACTTTCACTGCAAAGAATTGTAAAATAAAGATAGTAAACACAAGAGAGTTGATTGCAAAAGGGGTTAGAAATGAAAACAATGTATATGTTCTGAAGGAAGATAAGGAGAAATTTCATTTAAGAAAATTTGATGAAGTTGGTTTTGGCAGAGAAGGCTTGGACACCTGAATTTTGATCATATTGTCAAACTGAATAATGAAGGCGTTGTGAAAGATCTTCCAAGAATATCTAAGCCTAATAACTTTGTATGTGAATACTGTCAAATGGGGAATATGACTCGTTCTCAATTCAAATCGAAGAGTTTCACATCTTTGGAGAAACCACTTCAAATTGTTCATATGGATCTATGCGGACCATCACGAAAGGAAGGAACTGGAGGAGAATGTTACTTTATGCTAGTCATTGATGACTTCTCCAGACTTACGTGGGTTGCCTTTCTGAGAGAAAAGTCTGATGCGTTTGAGAAGTTCAAAAAGTTTAAGGCGTTAGCTAAGAATCAAACAGGAAGGATGTTAAAGGAAATTCACTTAGACAGGGGAGGGAGAATTTATGTCAAGATATTTCAAAGAATTATGTGACAGACATGGAATTAAAAGAGAATATACTATTCTTGGTACTCCTCAACAAAATGGAGTTATAGAACACCAAAATAGATCAGTTCAACAGATGGAAAGGGATATTATGAGTGAAAGGGACATTTCACATGGCTGTTCATATTCTAAACAAAGCACATCTAATGTCGAACAGTGATAAAAATCCTTATGAGCTGTGGTTTGGTTGATCTGCATCAATCAAGCACTTCAAAGTATTTGGAAGTAAATGCTACATCACAAATAATGATGATCATCTAGGAAAATTTGATGGTAGAGCTGATGAAGGTATCTTCTTAGGATATGCAAAAAAATGTAAAGGTGTTGGCCCTTTACCATGCTTTGTGGAAACTCTGGTCATGTTTGACCAATTTTGGGACTTCGACAGGCTGGTCATAGATGGAGTGCTAGGCGAAGCGGAGATCACGAAATCTCGCCACGTTTGGCAGAATTTTTGGGTTTAGGGTTTGTAACAGGTATGGGATGTTAGCCCATGGGTTTTACCCATGCTTAGGCCCTTTTGTAATGTATAAATAGAAATCTAGTTGATGTAAGAAGTACTATTCAGTTCTAAGCCAGAGTGCTAAGTGAGAATAGTTGTGAATGATTTGTGCATATTGTGTATTGAGAACATGCAGAGCTAAGTGGAAGTGATGGTAAAGAGGCTCTATGATGTACCATGCTCGGGGAAGGAGGATCTGGTGAGGTGCACGCAGATCTCCTGTCCTATGCAGAGTTGGTTTTGATGCTATGTGCATGTAATAAGATTGACAAAAGATAATAAAGAAGACGAAGAGTTGGTGGACGTAGCCCCACGCTGGGGGTGAACCACGTATATCCTGTGTTATGGTTTCTTTGTGTGATTGATGTGATTTATGCTTAGTTTTGTTATATTTATGTATGTTATATGCAGCTATTATAGTATCTTAGTTCTTAGTGATGTGAATGAATGCTAGATGTGATCTGTTTCTATGTGCTAAGTGCTTGAATGTGTTAGATCTTGTTGAATACTGCGCTTCTCTCTAATATGGGTTTTACCTGCGATGTGAATAAGGTTTAAATGCTAACGAATGTTAACTGCTAAGTGCTCTATTAAGTATTGTGATCACCGATCTGTGTCCCAGCTAGGTTGTAGACACTTGAGTCCTACAACCCACCCTGCCTCTACCTCAGGTGAGACTTCATCTACTACGCAGGTGTTGCCGAAAGGGCTGGTAGTTAGGGTTTTTTTGGTGCGTTGTTGAAGCGTTGAACCCCGGTTCTTCCCCTATCCCAACAAATGGTTATGTTGCCAGGACCTGAAACTGTGATTGCTGGGAATTGAGGAAAAGAAAGCCCTATGCATAGATTTGTTTCTCTAGTGCGCAATACTCTACTTGACTTGTGAAGCTCTATGCTAAGAAGAGAAGTTTGATCTGAAGGAAAGAGGTAAGATCTTAAATCTTTGTGCTCTGATAAGAGGTAAGATAAGTGGAAATTTTTATTTCGAAAGAATAAATCTAGGTATGTTTAATAGATTTGGTCCTAGTCTGAAAACTAGGGCACACATAGAAGAAAGAAGATATGATATGAATAGATCTAATAGAAATAGTGGAAGATATATTATCCCTATGCATAGACAGAATTGTTGGAATAACAGGTGGATGCAGGATCCCGGAAAGAATTTTTTGCAGGTCCATCACTGTTATCCCAGTGTGCAGTACAGGAAAGGTTGGAGATCGTTCAAGAGAAAGAGAGGATTGACTCTTTGTTGTAGTTGTAGAAGCCCAAGACATCTTTCTAAGGAATGCCCTGGTAGAGGTCCTATTTTCCTTTGTTGTAAAGCTATTAGACATGAAGTTTTGGATTGGCCTAGAATGATTGATAAAGTTGAAAATATGAACATGAGACAAGAAAACATTGAGGAAGGCCACAAGACTAAGAATATGCTAAAAAAACAAAAGGAATCAGAGGCTATATTATCGCAGATAAAAGAAACTCTGAATGATCATAGAGACACCAGTTTATCATAGATCTTAAAAGAGAAAGAGTGCATAGAAACAAGAATAGGATACTTAGACATAGACTTTGTATTGGATGCATAAACACAGGCAAATATCATGACATAAAGTACTTGGGAAATTTTAGGAAAGCCTGCTATGGTTCCTTCATTTGGAGGAATAGGATTGGTTAAAGGAAATCTGATAACCCTATGTGGAAGACTTTCCCATGTACATATGGTTGCCCATGGAACATTGATAGAAGAAGAATTTGAGGTCATTAAGTTTGTTGAGAGAAGTGCCCCCTTTGCTCTTTTGCTAGGAAAGACCTAGGTTGAGAAAGATTAGATCCAAAGGAAAGAAGAAGAGGAAGCTTTAGAACAGAAAAAACAAGAATTGAGGGATTTCATGGCTAAGAGAATAGCGCACTTAATAGAAGAACAGGAGGACAAGTCGAAGAAACTTAGGGCCAGAGACCGAGCTGTCAAAGTTGAAAGAACGTAGGAAAACATGAAGAACCTATCCATACAAGAAAGTAGAACACCTACTCTAGAATGAGAAGAAGTATTACCCTCAAACCCTATGAAAGACCCTTGCCATTGCAAAGTTACTATGTTAAGTACAGATAAGAATAAGAATGGAAAGAGGAACCCAGTAACTCAGATCACAAGAAAGAAGGACAGAAAGCTCAGCAAGAAGAAAGCTAAGTTAGAAAAATTGCAAGAGGTTCCAGAGAGGAATTTGCAAAAGGAAGGATTGAAAAATTTGAACCTCACTGAGATATCAGAACAACATAGATTGGAACTTTGCCACAGTGGAGAAATATGATCGTTGGAGGTGTCCCGACCGTTAGAATGATGCTCCAAAATGGCTAGAAATGTAGTTATTGTCAAAGCGTTTTCCATTGGGCCATTGGGACCGCACCATAACAAATGGAACTACATTGATTGAGGCATTCCTACCCGTTGGAAGAATCTATTATGATGTTATCTATTTAACCCATCGAACCTCTTACCGTGGACACTTTTGCAAACAGTGATTATTCGAGTCCACAGAGAGCTGACTATTACTACATTGTGATTATTGAGACCTCGCCACCCGTGCTGTTACATTAAGTGTTTGTTCATCGACCTAAGATATCATATCTTGATCATGTATGTCGGGTGACTTGAGTGCAGTTGAAAAATTCTTCGAAGAAATCCTCATAGACCTCATGGATGAGAAGGTCATATCCGTAGGAGTTCAAGCTTCGTCGACAAGAGGAGTGCAAGCATCCCCATAGACTGCACGTCGATCTGGTCCCTCCTGAACTGTGACAAAGAAATGAACCAAGCATTGTGATTACTTGGCGAATGTGAAGCTCATCCCATCAATCCTTCCCGACTACATCCCTCCTCTAGCTGGCGCAGTGAGTCGTGACAACGTCCCGAGGGACCTCGACTACACATTGATTACTGCATACCTCCTGAAGGGGATATACATAGTCAAACCACAGTTGGAAAGGATTCTGACATTGAAGATCAGTGACTATAACTTGGGAGACCGCAAGAACTATCGCATGCTCGCACCACACAATTATTTGACCAAGACAACGGGGAAGAATTCGAAGATAATCCCCCAGTCGTGGACCATGGACATCATGAGGTCCACGATCCTCAATGTGATGAAGTTACCACACTTTGAAAGAAACCAGGAGGTTAATGCATGTGTTAATCTCTTGCTTTCATGCTTCCATGGTGGTTACCTATGGTTGGATAGGAGTATCACAGTAGATCCGGTGCTGAACCACCAGATCACTAGATTAAGCATGCAAGGACCGGAACCACATGAATTTTACCCAGGGATGGCTACAAATTGTACCCTGGCACAAACAATAAAAGACACCTATGGCGATGTGGAGAAGGGGAAGCAGGGCTACAAGGTATCCTCCATCCAGAATGACGCAGTGTGCCTATATTTTCAATTGATCACTGGTAAGATCGTCATAAAGAATAGGCCAACACAGGTCACGGGGTTCGTCGTCGACCTCGAAGGTAAATGCATTGAAGGGATGCAAACGAACTGGGTGAGCTACCTTGTCAACCAGTTAGAGAAAGACTTTTGTGAAGCTTAGGATCAGGGCTATGAGTTTCATTTCAGTTGGCTGGTGATTCTCATCACCTTCATTGCTTGGGAGATGACGGAAGGAGCAACCTTCCATAAAATTGATCTGTCTGAACCACTAGCTATGAAGTTCACTACGCTATGGTACTCAAGTGACATGGAAAAGCAATGGCAGTCAAACGTGGTATTCCACACCTATTATCTGCAATTGAAGAGGGCCATTGAATCCTTCCCTAGAATGACACCGAATACACTGCATCAGTTTAGTCCATTTGTGAAGTTTCATGCAGATATTTTATATATATCACTGCACATAGAGATGAACATAAGGAAGAAATATATTCTTATTGCAAGCTCACCAAGGAAGATATAGAGGAAATCCCTAAGGAGTGGCCTGAACAATTCATGGTATCAGTCGAACAGACAGAACTGTCCGACCCCAACCTCATCGGAAGTCCTGAAGTCACTCACGAATAATATGATGTGCTCAACAACAACAACAATAAAAAGGAGGAAGAGGTCCAGGAACTAAACAACGCATCAAAGGAAACTGCATCAGACTCACCTAAAGGGGGAGGAGGTGATGAAGTAGACAAAGAAGAGGATGAAGGGGAAGAAGAAAAGTAGAAGCAGGGTGGAGTAACACCACCTAAATATCCCTTGATAGAGACAGAGACATCCAAGAAAATAAAGGTTTCTCCAAAGAAACCTTCATCGCTGAAGAAGTCAAAAGCCAATAAACCTCCATTTTAGAATGTGATCACGGTGGATGACATTGACCTTATCATTGCCACTGTATCAGATACCTCAGAGGACATCTTGCAGTGAAGTGAAGCCAAAGAAGAGATAATGTTTGACAGGATTGAAGCAGAGCTCAAAGGAGTAAAACATGCTTTCTATTCGAGCCGCGCAGTGTCTACTACCCCACCACCATCAGAAGGAACAAATTTGGGAGATGAGCCTACCCAGCTACACAAAATATTAGATGCGAAAGAATCTCTCCTTCGTCGTGTCCAAGAGGAAAAGGAACATGCCACAGAGGCTCTGAAGCAAGAAAAAGAGGAAGCCATAGAGAAACGTCAAGTTACACAACAAGAAAATGATGACCTCCATGCGAAGTTTGCAGAGGATAGAGCACATATCCAAAAGGAGAAAGAACAACTGCTCACGAAGCAGATGGGATTTAAAGAAGCAGTTACTAGAGAACTTCACTCTGTGATGGGCTTATAACAGAGGGAAGAAGAAATAACTGAGAGCCAGGTGGGGAAGCTCATTGAAGCCATTCAACAGCTCCAATCACGAATAGAGGAATTGGAACTACAAGTCATGCCAAGCACTCTGCAGGAAGCATGAGATTAGAGGGAAGAAACTGCCCAGAGCGCAGTTGAGAGAATCAAGGCATTGGCCTTAGAATGCAAGAAACTCAACAGTCGAAGTGCGTAGACTTATGAGCGCCTTGCAGAGGATCCATAACAAAGGACATTGGAGTCACAACTCCAGGAGGAAAAACAACAGTGCAAGCACAGTTGAAGCCACTATCAGTGGTCGAGAGGATGAAAAGGTCCTAGGAACAGTAGATGGTAAAACCATAGGTCCATGCCATCTAGAGTAAAGTCATGGAAGTGACCCAGAGGCTCCAGCCAGTACAAGATGAATCTTGCACACTTTTTGAGGAGATTGAGGGACAAGGTGCACAACTAGAACAATGGTCACCTCAGTTGAAAAATGATTGGAAGGACCTATCACCGAGAAGGTCATTTAGGAGTTCTCCGAGAAGGAGGCTCTCGCGAAGCAGTAGCTTGAGGCAGCTCGAGGCCTTTAAGACAGAGTTACCTAGATCAGAGTGACTCGGGATGAGTCACGGGTGAGTGTTGGGGGCCTATTGACCCTTGACCAAGTTTTGTGGAAATGTTGGTCATGTTTGACCAATTTTGGGACTTCGATAGGCTGGTCAAAGATGGAGTGGCAGGAGAAGTAGAGATCGCGGAATCTCACCACCTTTACGGTCTTTTTGGGTTTAGGGTTTATGTAACAGGTATGGGATGTCAGCCCATGGGTTTTACCCATGCTTAGGCCCTTTTGTAATGTATAAATAGAAATATAGGTGATGTAAGAAGTATTAGTCAGTTGTAATTCAACGTTCTAAGTGTGAATAGTTGTTAATGCTTTGTGCATATTGTGTATTGAGAACTTGTAGAGCTAAGCGAAAGTGATTGTAAAGAGGCTCTGTGTTGTACCAAGCTCAGGGAAGGAGGATCTAGTGAGGTGCGAGAAGATATCCTGTCCTATGTAGAGTTGGTTTTGATGCTTTGTGCATGTAAGAAGATTGACAGAAGATAATAAAGAAGACAAAGAGTTGGTGGATGTAGCCCCATGCTGGGGGTGAACCACATATATCCTATGTTATGGTTTGTTTGTGTGATTGATGTGATTTATGCTTAGTGGGGTTATCTTTATGTATGTTAGATGCATCGGTTATAGTAGCTTAGTGCTTAGTGATGTGAATGAATGCTAGATTTGATCTGTTTCTATCTGCTAAGTGCTTGAATGTGTTAGATCTTGTTGAATACTGCATTGGTCTCTAATTAGGGTATTACCTACGATGTGAATAAGGGTTAAATGATAATGAATGTTAACTTCTAAGTGCTTTGTTAAGTACTTTGATCATGGATCTGTGGCCTAGCTAAGTTGTAGACACTTGAGTCTTGCAACTCCCCCTGCCTCTACCTCGGGTGAGACTTCATCTACTATGCAGGTGTTGCCGAAAGGGCTGGTAGTTAGGGATTTGTTGGTGCATTGTTGAAGCATTGAAACCCGGGTCTGCCCTTGTGCCAAAAAAAAGATACATATGCTTTAACAAAAGAATGCATAAATTAGTAGACTGTATTGATGTTCGAATTGATGAAGAAGCTCCTGTGAAAGATCAATAGAGAATAAGCACTAAGTCAGATGAAAAATATGATGAAAATAATGAAAATGAAGAAAAAAAAATCTCAGAGTCACAAGAAGATGATGAATCAAGAGGAGAAGAGAACCCAGACAAGAAGATTCAGGAAGACAATCAACATCAAATCCTTCCTCCAGAATTACTCAAAAGAATCATCCTGAAAGTTAGATAATTGGTGAGAAAGACAAAGGTGTACAAACCAGGAGAAGGATAATCAAAGAAACCACGCAATCACATATAATGTTCATATCCATGGTGGAACCCAATAACTTTAATGAAGACAATAAATATGTCAATGGGTTAAAATCAATGAATGAGGAACTGGATCATATTGAAAAGAATGACACTTGGGAACTTGTTCCTAGGCCAAAAAATAAATATGTAATAGGATCCAAATGTGTCTACAAAAATAAAATGAATGAGCAAGGAAATATTGTAAGAAATAAGGCTAGATTGGTCTGCAAAGGGTATGATCAAATAGAAGGACTGGATTTTGATGAAACATTTGTGCCTGTAGCAAGATTAGCATATATTAGAATGTTTCTTTCCTATGCTTGTCATAAGAACTTTAAAGTATATCAAATGGATGTCAAGTCAGCTTTTCTAAATGGAGATCTAAAAGAAGAAGTCTATATGGAACAACCAGAGGGTTTCCAACTGTCAGATAACCCTGACTTTGTCTACAAGCTGAAGAAAGACTTATATGGGTTGAAACAAGCTCCTCGTGCCTAGTATTATAGACTGGATAAGTATCTTCAAGACAAAGGGTTCAAGAGAGGAACAATTCACAACAATCTATATATCAAAACAAAGGGTAAGGATTTTCTCATTGTGTTGGTCTATGTAGATGGCATCATCTTCGGAAGAAATAATGCTTCATTGGTACAATGGTTTGCTTCTGCCATGCAGTCTGAATTTGAAATGTCTATGATAGGGAAACTGTCATTTTTTGTTGGTTTGAAAATTACTCAGAGGTCTGAAGGAATATTACTTTATTAGGAGAAATATCTAAGTCAACTTTTGATAAGGTTTCAAATGGAAGATTCTACACCTATGAGCACACCTATGGTCACTGGATGCAAGTTAATCAAGGATGATGAATCACCTGATGTTGATCAGAGTTCATATAGGTCTATTATAGGCAACCTATTGTACATCACAACATCTCATCCAGACATAATGCATGTTGTTGGAATGGTAGGAAGGTATCAGGCTGCACCTAAACACAGTCATTTGTTAGTTGTCAAAAGAATATTCAGATACTTGAAAGGAACAATGAACTATGGCCTATGGTATCCTAGGAATCAAAATTTACAACTATCAGTCTATTCAAATGCTGATTGGGCTAACTGCATGGATGAAAGGAAAAGCATGAGTGGAGGTGCATTCTTCTTAGGAGATTCTCTTGTAGCATGGTTGAGCAAGAAGCAAGGTTCCATTTCCTTGTCGACTATAGAAGCTGAATACATTGCAACTGCCACTTGTTGCACCCAAGTATTGTGGATGGTTTAGACACTTGCAGAATTGGAGGTAAATTATACTGCATCGATCCCAATTCATTGTGATAATACTAGTGAAATTATTGTGTCAAAGAATCCTGTATTACACTCCAAGACCAAGCATACACCCATAAAGTATCACTTCTTGAGGGAACAGGTAACCAACACTATCGTTTCTTTGCATTATATTCCATCCAAATATCAGATTGTTGATATCTTCACTAAACCGCTTGCAAAAGAAAAGTTTGAGTATTTATGCCAGAAGTTGGGCATGACACTGTTATCAAGTTAAAATAGTTTATCTTATCAGGGGGAGAGTGCTCATAGTATATCTAATCAGGGGGAGAGTGCTCATAGTATATCTAATCAGGGGGATAATTATTATTGTATCCCTGATTAGGGGGAGAAAATAATCACTCTCATTTTTCTTTGACATTGATGTCAAAGGGGGAGAAAAGTGTGGTCTGGATGCTACAGTTGTAGGTCTAATAAAAATAGTGCATCCTTTCAGGGTTTCCATCAATGCCAAAGGCAGAGATTGTTGGCATGTTTACAAGAAGTGTGTGCCTGTCATTGATGGCAAGAACAACAATGAAACCAAACCTTACCTAAGAATTTGTTGCAAGGAGTGCATAGATCCACAATTCGACTAAGTGTCAAAGTGACTCTTTGAGAAGTCGAGAGAGAAGAAGAGGAGAAAAGGTCCAGAAGTGTAGATGAGGTCCAAGAGACGGACTTGTAGGAGGAGAAAAGGTCGAGACCCTTGAAAATTTAGAAAACCTTCTAAGTCAGAGAGATCAGAATCTCAGGAGAGAGGGTGACAATGACAGTAGGATGACAACACAGAGGACAAATAGTCATCCGATCGAAACAAGGTGCACAAGACTTAAAACTTTGTGCACACAGGAGAGAGAAATTACCAAAGTTCTGAAGTCCCGAATTAGTTTGGGACTGTCCATCGTCAAGTAGGATAGGTGGCATAAGATCCACAACTCTAGAAGTTCATAGATCAAAAGGAGGTGAAATAGCCGAAGTAATTTGAGACCATTCATCACCAGGAAGAGAATCTGGCTTGTTGATTATCGGGAGATACGTGTCAGCAGACCATGAGTTCAGGAGGGAGAGAATTTTGAGATTTTAAATCTCCGAAGCCTAGAGAGCCGGAGATCCAGAGTAAATTTCAATCGTCAGATCCATAGGGATACTTGGTGATGGATCATGAGCTCTGGAGAAATCACTTAGAGAGTTTTAGTTTGAGATTTGAAATTCTCAAAGCCCAGAGAGCCGGAGAGCCAAAATAAATTCTCAACCGTCGGATCATACAAAGTAGATCTCAGTCATCAGATCACCAGAAAAAGATATCAAGTGTCAAATCATCTGAAGTAAATCTGGGTCGGCTGATCCAAAGCATCAGTTTGAGTTTTGAAATTCACAAAGCCCGGAGAGTCGGAGAGTTGAAATAAATTCTCAACCATCTAGTCATCCGAAGTAGATCTCAGTCGTCATATCGTTCAAAGTGAATCTGGGTTGTCTGATCCAGAAAAGATGTGGCGTAAACCTGTGGACTCCGGGTAAAGACCCAAAGTAAGCCTCAACCATCTGATTCAAGAGGACACGTGGCAAGAATCCACATACTTTGAGGGGAAGTGAAGTTTGAGACTTGAGACTTCAGAAGTCTAGAGACCTGAAGGAGATCTCAATCATTGATCGAGAAAGGGGCCGCAGAACCGTTGATCTGGTTGAAAGGTCAAATTCTTGAAGTAGAGGCAGAGTCATTGATTGTGAAGGACAAATGCTCGTATATCATCGACTCCAGAAGATTGGCATATGAAAGAAAGAAGGGTTTGAGATTTGAAACTCCCAAATCCCAGATCACGGAATAAATCACATCCGTTGATTTAGGGAGGTTAGATCTGATCATGAAAGAACAAATCTGAATCGTCCATTTAGGAGCACCGTCAATATCGTGAGATTGACGGTCTAGTTGCATTATAGGGATTGAAGGTGCATGAACCTTAAAACGTTAAGGGTGGGATGCATTCAAAACCATGGTATCACCAAAGGCATATGTGGAGCTCTGTAGTGAATTGCAAGGCGAATAGTGGGTTTCCCTCAAACCTCCTTTGGCCGTGCTCGTAATCATATGGTCACATGAGATCATCGCCCAAGGTCATATCAAAAGAAGGAGCTAGCACTTACTATACCAATATCGCGAAGAAATTTTTCAATAAGCGTGTGGTCATCGCAAGTGGTCACATAAAGGAAGGGGCTTAGGACTGATTTACCTACAACTAATAAAATGTTTGACTATAACTTCTAGTGAAGAAAAGGAATCTCATAATAACGGGCATTGATGATGAATAGATAGGGAGTAACTGCTAGTAAAGTGGAAGAGTTACGATGAGGACCTGGGAGAGAACTGGGAAAAAATATGACATGCAGAACATAGAAGAGGGTATACAAAATTGAGATGCAACACAGAGATGCTATGATGAAGAGTTGCCAGGGTGATCTAGCAGAGGACTTGGTGTGATAAAGACATGCAGAGAATGTTCTTTTTGGGAACTGATGCATGAGCATAGAAGGCGATAGTAAGCAACATAAAAGGAGAAGAGAAGAGGCGTAACTAAGAGCATGCATAGGCAGCACAGAGCATAAAAGGAAAAAAAGAAATTGAACAAGGGGTTGTGGTGTGCGCAAGAGGAAAAAGAGAAGAGCATAGAAGCAGAAAGAGGTAGAATCGGATATATATATTGTCCTTGATGAGAATGATATATGTCAAAGGGGAAAGCAATTGATGAATATGGATCAATGAGTTATCATTGATACATGATGCATAGTTGAGATATATGATGCGGTGGTGAATTGATGCAAAGATGAATCATTATTGTCTTATCATGGTTGATAAGGTGCACAAATGGATGAACTCTAAAGTGGTCCCCTTATGGTGAAAGCCCTCATGGGAAGATGCTTTACGGATTAATTTATCCTAGAGGAATGGTTGGAGGAACCATGCTTACATGTGGATTAATAAGATGAAGATCAATGAAGTTATTGGTGAAACTATCCTAGATGGATAGTGCTTGACATGCCATTTCCGGTGGTATGTGGAATGTCACATAACTCATCATGGTTTGAGAGTTATGGCTCTACGAAGTTTAATGTGTAATATACCAGATATAAAAAGTATGCAGAACATAAATAAAATGCTAGAAATAGCAGAATAGCAGTAAAATAACCAGCATAATCTCCACAATAACACAGAAATGATATAAGAACAACAACAAAAATAACACTTTGATTAAGAAAGCAATGTTCATGGGCCTCTTCGAGGGGGCAACCTCCAATCGAGCAACTCTGTATTACAATAATCTCCAAGCTAGGGTTCTCATACCCTCGACTCATATTTATACTAAATATGTCTATCAAAAGAATCATCTAGAGGAAGATCCTTCTAGAAGCAGAAGCTTCTATTAGGCCTTCTTACATTTGCCTTATTCTATTTTATTGAAAGGCCTTATTAATATTGACCTTTATTACATCCAAATATATTGATCTACCTATGTGTGTTTTAGGACCCTAACATGTCCGCCCCTTTAAAAATAGCCTTGTCCTAAAGGCTTGAGATGTGGAAACTGTTGCAGAATGGTAGTTGGTTCCCAAGTGGCATCTGTTGGAGTTGTATCTTTCCACTAGACTAGCACTTCCTTGATGGTTCTCTAACACAGGCGACACTCACGCTGGTCCAAAACTGCTTCTGGCTATAACCAAATGGATCCTTCTTCAGCTAACTCGGGAAGGTTGGTTTGAATTTGAAACCTAGTTCCAATCACCTTCTTTAAGTATGAAACATGAAAAACAGGATGTAGCTTCGAATGACTGGGCAGAGCTAACTGATAGGCGACTTGTCCCACATGCTTGAGAAATGTATAAGGACCATAAAATTCGAGCGCTAGCTTCTGACAATGCTCAGCCTTGAGGGAAGTTTGCTTGTAAGGTTGCAGTCACAGAAACACCTAATCCTCTTCTGCAAATTGACGTTCAGAGCGACCTTGATTTGCTTGTTGCTTCATGCGATTCTGTGACATGACCAAGTTCTCTTTGAGGGTATGGAGAATAGCCTCTCGAACTGTAAGTGTTTGGTCAATCGCCTGGACCTTCGAGGTACTCGGTAAGTATGAGAGAACTAAAGGTGGATTATGTCCATATACCGCTTCAAAAAGAGTCATGCCTATAGTTGTATGGTAGGAAGTGTTGTACCTACATTCAGCTAGGGGTAACCATTGAGCCTACTGATTTTCTTTTTAGAGGCAAAACACCTCAGATATGTTTCCAAACACTTGTTGACAACTTCTGTTTGACCATCAGTCTAGGGATGATAAGCTGTGCTGAGATGCAATTGGGTGCCCTGTAGCTTGAACAGTTCTTGCCAAAAATTGCTTGTGAAAGTTGGGTCATGATCAGAAACAATAGAGTGCGACATGCCATAAAGCTTGAAGACCTTGTCCATGAAAATGTGATCCACCGTGGATGCAGTAAATGGGTGTTGAAGAGCACAGAAATCAGCATACTTGGAAAGGTGATCAACAACCATCATTATGACTGATTTATTTCCCGATTTGGGTAAGCCGGTAATAAAGTCCATAGAGATATCCTTCCAAATAGCAGGTGGAATCGAAAGCGGTTGTAGTGTGCCTAGAGATTTGATTGTTTCTCCCTTTTTGCGTTGACACACATCACATTCAGCAACAAAATTATGGATGTCCTATTTCATACCATCCCAGAAAAATGAACGTTTGACCCTGTCATAAGTTTTGGTGAACCCAGAGTCCCCTGCTGTGGGTGTAGCATGAAGCTCATAAAGTACCATGGATTTAAGCATTGATTGTTTACTTGAATACAAATGGCCTTTGTATCAAAGCTCATCTTGGAGCTAACAGTACCCTGGGGGAGTTGGAGCATTGGACTGCAATTGTTGGATCAAATGCAAACTTTTGGGATCTTGTAGCCATTCCTGGCGAACGACTTGGAGCCAATCTGGTATAATGAAGGAAAGAGAAAAAAGGGATCCTTCTTCTTCATATTTTTAGGAAAGTGCATCTTCCACCACATTGTCTTTTCCTTTCTTGTAAATGATCTCATAATCATATCCAAAGAGCTTAGTCACCCACTTTTGTTGCTCCGAGGAGGAAATGTGTTGTTCCAGAAAATACTTGAGGCTTTGATGGTCTGTCTTAATTTGGAAACATTTCCCCAAGAGATAAGGGCACCACAAATCAACGACATGCAGAATAGCCAACATTTCCTTTTCATAGATGGGTTTGCCCAGATTCCTTTCAGATAGTTGCTTTCTGGTGAAGGCCAAAGGTCGACCCTATTGCATAAGGACAACACCAATTCCTTTCCCTGAGGCATCACATTCCAACACAAAGGTCTTTGTGAAATCAGGAAGGGCCATAATTGGAGTGGTGCACATGGCCATATTCAAGGTTTGAAAATCTTAAGTAGTGGATGGAGTCCAAGTGAAAGAGTTCTTTTTTAGGAGAGCAATGAGAGGTGTTGCAATCTTTCCATAATTCTTAACAAACTTGCGATAATACCCTGTTAATCCCATAAATCCATGCAATCTTTTGATAGTCTTTGGGTGTGGCCAGTCTTGCATAGCTTCAATCTTTTTCGGATCCACCCTGATGCCATCCTTGACAACCAGATGGCCCAAGTATTCTACTTCTGAGGCACCAAAAGCACATTTAGTCTGTTTAAGGAAAAGTTGGTGCTGAGAGAGTAGATGGATAACTCAATCCACATGAGTAAGATGTGGTCTGTCCAGGTTTTTCTATAGAAGAGGATATCATCAAAGAAAACTAAGACAAAATGATAGAGAAAGGGATGAAAGACATGATTCATGAGGCTTTGGAAGATTGAGGGGGAATTACACAAGCCAAAGGGCATGACCAAAATCTCATAGTGGCCCTCATGAGTTTGAAAAATAGTTTTGGGAATTCCTGCCTCTTTCATACATATCTGGTGATAGCCTAAGTGAAGATCAAGTTTAGTAAAGAATTGGGCGCCACTCAATTCATCCAGGAGGTCATCAATGAAAGGAATGGGAAATTTGTCTTTAATGGTCAGTTTGTTAAGGGCATGGAAGTCATGACACATTCACCAAGAACCTTCTTTCTTCAGGACCATGACTACAGGAGAAGAGTAAGGGCTCATACTAGGTGTTGGAGCCGCCCTTAATTTATTATAACCCTTCACAATTTTCAGTCTTTGATACTTGAATTCTAAAGATGGCCTTTGGATTTTTCCCCCCTCAGGATTTTGAAAAAATCCTACAACCGGGTCAAATAAGCAGCAATGCTTTTTCTCCCCTTAAAACAAATCCGCTTTCGTAATAACGATCTGATCTTTTTTATTTATTTAGGGATCTCGCAAGTCAGATACCTTAATCTTTGATTTCTCATGTCCCGAGTCACGAAACGGCAAACTCAGGTTAAGTTTTCACTCTAGACAGTAGCCAGGGTAAAGTTTCTTAACTCAGTGTTTAGACGTCATCGGGGTTTCGTGCCTCGGCGTTCGTCAAACATAAGTTATTTTCCTTACAGTCCCGAGAGCCGAGGACGCGAGGTACTCGTGGGTTAACCCTGGTCAAAGATTAAAGGAAAAAAGCTAAGCACGGTTAAAATGGGTCTCAGCGCTTCGCCACTCGACGCTATCTTTTCGAAAAGCATGATGTCTAAAAATCCAACTCACGAAGCCGCGATGTGATTTTAGTAGGATTAATTAATCACCTAATCCATATTTTTCTTAATCCTAATTAAGTCTTAATTATCGCTATCTCGCATTTTCATGACTCGACATGCTAGTCTCCCAAAATTCTATCTTTGAAGTTCCGAGTCGCGAGACAGCGAGTAAAACAATTATGAAATTAATCACGCCTTAAATCACGATTACCTTTAATCAAGCCAAAATCGGTCCTCGCAGTCTCGCGAGTTGAAAACTCAAAATGTTGAAAGGAAATCCACGATGCAGCGAAAAGCAAAATTTTTTATAACGTTGCTAGGTTCGAATATTTTAAAATGAATCAAGGTATGTCATGCGCATCGAGGCTTACACATTTCCCGAGGTAACTTTTTTCTTTCCATACTCCGACTGACTGTCAAACCACCAAAGATTTATGATATTTATGAAGAATTAGGGTGAATCTATGAATAAATAAGATCAGATTTTACACAATCAATTTGTTTCTAATTGCGATTGGACAGACTTATTATGGAGAGTACAGAATTTTCAAATATATATGGGAGTCTCATTTTATTATAATCAAAACATTTTTCATAAGCACGCAGAGCTCATCATTTTTCGAGTGAACTAATTTTTGCATGTATACGCAAGTTTATTGCAGAAGAGCGAAAACACAAGCTTCAGCTATGGCTCCGCGGAAAGAAGCAAAGGCTAATATCGAGGATGCAGGGAAAGGTTCAGATAATGTCTCCAACACTTCACCTCGGAGTGGTGGCTTGGTTCGTAACTGGTCGTTTTTTTCAGTATTCTACAAACCGAGTTGGTAAATTATTCAGACTCAGATGACAATGAAAAGGACGATTTGAACACTAAATACAATATTGTCGTTCAATCGGGAATGCATAAGGTGGCAGCCAGACCACGGTTGCTCCCCTATTATGATATGATCCAATGGGAACTGGATCACATAGACTTACCAACCAGAACTATCATAAACGACCAGCGGGTCACGGTCGGTACTTTTAGACCAGAGCATATCCAAACTATGTATAAGCTCCCAACAACATCCAAATACACGTATGATGTTGAATTCCTGGAGAGATTCAAACAGAAGGAATGCATTGAATATGACAAAACCATGCCCAGTTTGATTAAAGATTGGGTTTCGCGCACCGCGAAGTTTAGAGCAAATGACCAGGGCATATATTCTATCACTTCTTTGGAGCCACAGTATAAATATGTGGCCATGATGACTTGTCGACTTTATGGGAGAGAAGACACCTTGCATTTTTACATCGCATTGGTGCCTCTCATATTTCGGGTTGCAGAAGGTTGCTCGTTTAATTGGGTGAAGATGCTCTCAGACAGTCTAGCCAACAGTGTCACAGAGTATTGAGAGCAAAAGGAAAACGGGGGACCATCCACATTTTTCATGTCTGCATATATCATGGACGTGATGTGCTCCATGACACCATTCCCTTTGATGAATTGGGCTTGGAATCCATCCCATGAAAAAACTGTACATGAGTATCACGACAAGCTGTGGGAAGATAAAGCGGACAAATTTATTTACAAAATTTTCAACTGGGTGATGGTGCTCCTGCACATCGCCATTTTTGGTCTTTCGCCTCCTCATATGTCGGACAACATTGCTGCAAATTTGAGCAGTATAGCAGACTGGTACGTAGAAGCAGAGTTTTCCTATTTCAGAGTTTTCGGAATTGTTGTTCCCCCGCTTGCACTACCACTGTTCATCCCCGACAAGCTGGCTTGTCGCAAGATTGCCCGACAAACAGTGATTGGCGGGGTGAGTAAAGAGCTCAAAGCATCTTCAAAGAAGGTATGGCCATTTTTCCCTATTCGGCTCAATTCTTATTCTTTATTGGATTTCAGGCATGCTAAAGCTGAGGCTACTGCCCTGGAAGACTTGAGTTTAGTTTCCATTGAATACAAAAAACATGATCCTCAGAAAATTGTAAGAAATCATTTAGAAAATTGTGGGATGAAGAGGTTTGAACACGAGTGTTCACCCTCGGATGACATTTTCCAAGGGGCGAGATCTTATGGGGAGGTGCTAGTTCGGATCCGATCTTTAGCGCCTGAAGATATGGCCTCTATATTGAAATTTCAAGAAACCAGACGAAAGTGTCTTCCTACGGTATTGCGAGGAGGGAGCCCAGGCACTTCTGAGATAGAACCGAAATATGATGAAGGCCCCAAAGAAACAACTTCCGGTTTCGGAAAAAGGCATAACGAGGGGGATCAAACGAATAAGCCCAAAGTAGAGACGTAGAATCCAGACCCGCCGGAGATGCAGAATCCGGACCCGCCAAAGACCCAGAATACGAAAACTGAGACAAAGACTACTGAACTTTCAAAGAAGCAGGACTCAGTCGTCACACCAGGAAAAGCAGCGAAACAGATCGGTGAGCCCATCACTTCTGTCACCCCCTTACAGTCAACGCAAGGAAATATAGAAGAAGGATTGATTTTTGACGAGGAGCTGAGGCCGATCAGAGCAGAATAACTTCCTCCAAACAAGTTCTTCTTCGACAAAAAGAGA
Organism: Picea glauca; assembly: GCA_000966675.3. Taxonomy (NCBI): domain Eukaryota; kingdom Viridiplantae; phylum Streptophyta; class Pinopsida; order Pinales; family Pinaceae; genus Picea; species Picea glauca. The sequence continues at coordinate 1,061,925 of JZKD02S2437547.1, read as the reverse complement.
AAAGCGATGGTGAAAAGGGAGCTCTACCAGGACGAAGGATCAACTGCTAAAAAATTCAAAGTTATGACCGATGGAAAGAACAAAAAGAATGAGGAATTCGCCACGGAGATTACAGGAACGCTAGGAGCGTATGCATCGGCGAATCAATTCTCGGTCGGGATGTTAAAAAATCATCTTAAAAGAAAGAATCGCCTGATCAAGACTCTCGAAGCCAGAGTAGCTTCGGCCACAGAAAGCGCTAAAAGTCAGGCGAGTGGGGAAATAGAACTGGCCCGACTAGCTGATAAGAAGGAAATAGAAGCACTCAAAGCTAAGTTGGAACAAGCGCATTCAGTGATCCGAGACGGTCGGGTGCAGGCTGGTCAGCAGAGGAATATGATCACAGAGCTGCAGGCTCAGTTAGATGTCGCTGAAAGTAGGGTGACCGACGTCGAGGGGTTTAAATCCCGAGCGATCGATATTCGGAGCAGGATCTCTTCTGTACAACAGAATCTGCTAGACAAATTGGGAGTGATTCGAGAAGATTGCCTGTTGATGCATCAGATTTTCGAGAATCTGACTGTCAGAGAAAGGAAAGCAGAAGTTGCTCGGGTCGCCTTTCAAGAGGCGGTGATAGCTACTGACAACAGATTTTCGGGAGGTTCTCCTGGACTCACCATTGCTGAGCAAACTAGAGGTAATATTCTGTTAAAGGATTGGGAACATAATATTACCTTAAGCAAGGAATAGGTCCAAAAAGTAACAAATTCATTAGAAGAAACCTTCAATGCTATAGATGGTGAGCTGTTAGGTATGGAGAGTAGAGGTGACTCAGAAATGTTAAGGCAAATGAATGTAGATCAGATTTCCCTCGACCTAAAAGAGAAGAATGAGAGAGATTCGACAGATATCTCTAAGATGGACAGGGTGAACATGGCGCAAGTTGACAAACACTTGATTCAACCTAGCGCACAACTGAGTGCCCTTGACATCGTTGATGCACAGATAGGGGATAAGCTGTCACAGTTAGCCTGAGAATGCTATTTCGTCGAGGCCAACTGTCAAGCGGAACCTTCACAGCTTGTATCCCAGTTTGTGGACAAATGTATCATATGCGCCGAATCCTCGCAAAGACAAGCACCTGGCGCCATTTGAAAATAGAATAGGAGAAAAGAGAGTGATTTCGCTCTTTTCGGTTGTAACTGAATTGGTGAAACCGTTGAGTTTCTAAACTGTTTTGCTAAGTTGTATAAAGATACCACAAAAAGAAGAAGAAAAGGATGGACCTTTTTGGTGTCGATTGTAATAGAGTTTTTCATTTGAAGAAGTTAATATATAAGCAATTTGGAGATTCTCGATTCCATCCAGACTGTGTTATCAAGTTTGTTTCTGTGTATTTCATGTTTCATTTCATTCCATTTGTTCATAATTGATGTGCTTTGTTATACTTTAGTACGACCACTACTATAACAAAAGAATTCTGGTTTTCTGTCTCTGTTTATTGTCTTTCCTCTGCACCAGCTATCAGCGGGTGTAAGACCAATTCGCATTTTCAGAATTCTACGTTTATTCTTTGCTATGTCAGTTACTATCTTACTAATTTCCTCTTCTGTTTATATGTGAGTTTTATTTTTGATAAGAACCTCACGTTATATGCAACTAAATGTTTCTCTTTCGCATCACACCTTTATATTAAAATATAATACAGTTACGGGAAAGAGCCTTCATTTGCAATTTTTATTTTGTTCAGAAAACGTAAAAATCTCTCTTTATTTCGACCAACTTGAAACAGCGTTGAAATCTCTCTTTAAATTATTTCCTACGATTACTGTTCCTCAATGACTGTACCTGCAGCTACACAACCTAATATTGAACCCAGACTATCTAATCAAACACATATTGCTTTAAATATTTTCGACACAATCCTTAAAACTGCTAACACCCGGGAAGCACTTGAACGTTCATGGGCAGCCATTGAACAAGATATTACTACTCAGGAACAGTTGGAAGCTAGACAACGAGAATGTAGAAATCCTCATTAGTTTCCTATACCGATGGTTAGTGTAATCCTTTTATCAATTTTTAACATACTTTTAGATGCCTTGACACTGTACGTTTAAGCCTTAGGTACAGACTCAGGAACAACATCTTTCTGGCGCCATTTCCAGGTAGTGAAGTTACGAAATCTTTTCCCTGGGAAAACGACAATTATTTCGTTGATAGTGTTACTCTTTGATAGTGAACATAGATTGCACACAGTTTTAAGTATTTTTTAAATCTTTCACTTGGCGACTCCATGAAAACATAAACTGGCTTCTGGTAGGAAGAGTACTAGACAGAACACGGATGGCAAGTTGATTACACCTGTTAATGATCCTGAAATTTTTTGAAGAGAAAGAGGCTCGTTTGAGTCAACCGCTACAGTTTATAAGCCTAAAAAACCACCTTTAAAGACTAAATGCCATTCAGAACCTTCTACTTCTTGCAGTCCTCTGTTTGATACCAAATATCTGACACCAAATTGCTCTGAAGTTAGGAGTGAGATCCATCAGACTTTCCCATCTATAAGCAAAGGAAAAGGTTCTTTAGGAAGATTGTTGTCGTTTGACATACCATCTTTTCTTCAACAGAATTCCCCAGTCTCGCCTGATTCCAAAAATTCTGTTACACACTCATTTTCTACACCCGAGTTGATGGAAAGAGTCGGAGGAGGTGGTGGAGGCGCTCCTGGTGGAGGAGGTGGAGGTCAAGGAAATGTTGTCCCTCCTCCCAGAGTATTCGCAAAAGTGGCAGTGAGATATGCTCCTCTGGTTTTACCCATTCCCCTCCATGATTTACTTGAAAACTACATCAAAAATCTTCCTAAGTTCACGGGGGAGGGAGATCTAACCACAGCCGAGCATATAAATTTCTTTGACCAATTCGCAGACATTTGTGGTATCGAGCACGAAGATGTCTATTCGAGACTCCTTGTCCAGACCTTTGAAGGACCGGTCCGAACTTGGTTTCGGAGCCTACCCGCAGCTTCTATCCTATCATATGATGCCTTGGAAGATGCTTTCCTAAGACAATGGGGAGAGCGAAAAGATCACTTATATTATCTTACCGAGTTTGGGTCACTAAAGAAAAAGAACTCAGAAACGGTTATGGAATTTATTCTGAGATTCAACAAACTATATAATAAGATTCCAGCCACAGTTAAACCCTCTGAACCCTCAGCCAAAGTAAGCTTCGCGGGAGCTTTCGAGCCGGATTTCGCACTACTTTTACGAGAAAGAAGAGGAGCCACCCTAAGTAGAATGCAAGATGATGTTGTCGAAATTGAATCTAATATGATGGCTTCGGGAAAATTAAAAGCTAAATTTGAAATAGTCAACCGTGATAATAGACGCTATAGGGAACCAGCAGGTCCTTTGGGCTCGAATCGATACACTGATGACAGGGTAGATGATATGGACCGAGTGATTAAAGAACTGTCCAATAAAATTTCTAGGATGGAGTTGGAACAGGTTAGGGCTGATTCTTCAAATAAAAAGGATTTCAGGAGAAACCCAAATCCCCAAAATCAACAGAAACAAATAAAGAACGAAGATCAAAAAATACAAGATCCATTAAAGAACAAAAATTTTATTGGAGCAAATGACTTCCAAGAGTTCGGAGATTCAAAAGATGAAGTCGTGAATTTTGGTGATGGCTGTTCACAGCCGTATCTCACTCGTGAAGATTATGAAAAATCTTTGAAATCCCCACAACCGTCTAATGAGGATGAAGAAGGTAATTCAGCTGATCCCTGTATATCTCAACTAGAAACAGAAATGATAATGGCCGAGTTTCAACCAAAGTACAACCTAAGATCAAAAAAAAAACCCACCTCAACGGATCAACCTAAGAGGATCCTTCAAAGGGGCCAAGCTCATGAACCTCCTTCAGAAGAGACCTTGTTACCCAGCAACAAAACCAAGGTAGCAAAAACTCAAGGGTCCGAGGTGAAAAAAGTTGAAACTCAAACACTAGAAACCGAACCAGTAGATAAAGTTACGTCTTCAACTAAGAACACGAATGATAAGGTGATCCAAACAAGTAAGTCGGAAAGAAAAAATGTGGAAGTCTCAACCAAAGAAACAGAGAAGGTAAATACATCTTTCAGTCTTGAAAATGAGTTAAACAAAATTAAAATACCGATTCCTTTGGTAGAATTAGCAAAAAATCTTGCTTATCGGAAACAGATTGCCAAAGCGATGGGTGTCTACGATCTAGAGGGTCAGTCTAATGTTATCCGAGAAAGTCAGTCTGATTTTATCAATCTGGAAGATGATAGACCTAACATCACCTTTGGTCCTCATTTTGAGGGATCCAAAGACAACATCGCTCCTTTCTATATCACCCTGAATATTCATGATCAGTTACTGCATAACTGTATATTAGACTCTGGGGCTTAACATAATGTTATGCCCAAAATTATAATGGAGAGGCTAGGTCTCCAGATCACTAGACCCTATGGAAATCTATACTCCTTTGATTTGAGAAAGGTTAAATGTATGGGGATGATAAAAGATCTGGTAGTTACCCTGGCCCAGGTCCCGGTCAAGAGTATCCTGATGGATGTGGTTAATGCGGATATTCCCCCCAAATATGGTATGTTGTTATCCATATCATGGGGAGACAAGTTGGGGGATTCTCTACAATTGGACATGTCAGATGCCAGAATCCCTATTTTCATTGGTTAGTTTACTCGTTTGTACAGAGAAACAAGATTAGCGTATACCGTCAGTGATCCTCAAAACCCAAATAACTTTCCCATTTATGTTGTAGAACAAGATCTGGGAAATTGCATATTGTCATTTGATGATGGTTTAGATGGGTGTCCAGAAGAATTCGATATGAAGCAGGAAGATCTTAGCCCCTTGACAGAAGAGCTGTGCAATAATGGTATTTGGAAAATGTACTTCGATGGTGCCTCGTCTTCTGAAGGAGCTAGTGCTAGGGTAATTTTGGTAGCACCTGAAGGAAAGTTTATTATTCCTTTCTCATATCGTTTGCAGTGGGACATAGATTACACCAATAATGTATGTGAGTATGAAGCATTAATCTTAGGTTTAGAGGCTGCAAAGAAGTTAAATATAAAAAACTTGGAGGTTTACGGTGATGTTGAATTGATAGTAAGACAAGTAAACCGACAATACCTAGACAAGCATCCCAGACTAAGAACATACAGAAATTGTGCTTGGGATTTGATAGAGAACTTTTCCTCATCTGTAAAAATCCATTTTATTCCTCATGCAGAGAATCTACATGATGATGCTTTGGCTAAGGCAGCTTCAACCTTTTCTCCTCCCACGACCGTCAAACTAAAATATCACATTGAAATTAGATATAAACCCTCTATACCAGACAATGTCCGACACTGGCAGGTATTTGAAGATGACAAACAAATTCAGAAATTTCTTATGGCAGTAGGTGAGTTCTCTGAAACTCATCCAGACCAAGAAAATCAAAATGACCCGATGTGGATTATGCAAGAGGGTGAAGATCCTGAAACATTTCGAGAAAAAATAGTGGATCATCGTATGTTGGTCCTTAAAAACAACCAAATTCCAGAAGGCTTGATTCCTTTAGAAAGACTTTTCGATCAGAACGACGTACCTGTGAAATCCACTCTGCAGCCCCAACCCGAAGAAGTGGAGGACTGCGATATAGGAACTGAAAAAGAATCTAGGATAGTAAATATATCTAAATTTCTCCCTCCCAAGGTAAAAGACCAGTACAGAGACCTACTCAGACAGTATAAAGATGTTTTCGCCTGGTCCTATGATGAGCGTTGAACGTATGATACTTCCATAATTGAGCACAAGATACCTTTGAAGCCCGGGGTCAAGCCTTTTAGGAAAAAGCTCAGGCAATTTAACCCCCTTTTGTTGCTGGTCATTGAAAAGGAAGTTAAGAAGCTTTTAGATGAGAAAATAATTGTACCTCTAAGGTACTCAAACTGGGTGGCAAATTTGGTCCCTGTCAGAAAAAAGAATGGAGAAATTAGATTGTGTGTAGATTTCTGAAACTTGAACAGGTCCTCTCTTAAGGATAATTATCCGCTTCCCAAAATGGACCACGTCCTAGAAAGGGTAGTTGGAGCAAATCGAATGTCTATGATAGATGGGTTCTCTGGGTACAACCAAATCGCCATGAACAAGCAAGACAGAGAAAAAACTGCTTTCACCACACCATGGGGTACATTCATGTATGGCAAAATGTCATTTGGTTTGATGAATGTAGGGGCTACATTCCAGCGCGCTATGGACATTTCTTTCGTAGGAGAAAGATACAAGTACGTAGTCATCTACCTTGATGATTTGACGGTTTTCTCTAAAACCGATGAAGAACATTAGATCCATTTAAAACAGACTTTCAAAAAATGTCGCAGGTATGGCGTGTCTTTGAACCCAAAGAAATCACATTTCGCTATGCAGGAAGGTAAGCTTCTGGGGCATATCGTGTCTAAAGATGGAATCAGGATCGATCCTAAGAGGATTGAAGCAATAGAAACTATAAATATTCCTAGAAATGTAAAAGAAATTCAATATTTCTTAGGTACAATAAAAATTTTACAAAGGTTTATCCCAAATTTTGCTGAGATTATCAAATTGATCACAGGAATGCTGAAGAAAGATAGCAGAGTAAATTGGACGACCGAAGCTAAAGCATCATTTGCGCATATTAAAAAAGTCATCAGCGAAGCACCTGTGTTAGCAAGCCTAGATTACTTGAAAGATTTCCTCATCTTCTCGTTCACTTCTGAACATACTATCGCTGCGGTGTTACTGGAAAAGGATGATGAAGGCTTCGAACGACCGATCGCATTTTTCAGCAAGATCCTTAGAGACGCCAAACTAAAGTATGACATAATGGAAAAACAGGTGTACGCAATGGTGAAAGCGCTGAAAGCATTTAGAACCTATGTGCTACATTCAAAAATTATCGCGTACGTGCCAACCAGTGTTGTGAAAGATATATTGGTACAGCCAGATAGTGATGGAAAACGAGGGCGCTGGCTCGCCAAAATACAGGAATTTGATCTGGAAGTCAAGCCTACTAAATTGAGAAAGGGGTAGGGTCTGGCCAAACTCTTGGTCGAGTCTAACCTTAGAGCTCTTGATATCAATTGCCTCCAAGGGGAAGATGGAGACACACATTTCCAAGAGCTGGATGACCAGACACATCCAAGCAAGGTTGAAGAAAAATTCGTATCGTCAGGCTGGTATAAATACATAGTTTTCTATTTGTTAAACCTGAAATGTCCAGATGGATTATCACCAGCCAAATGCAGAATGTTAAAACTCCACACTGTAAAATATTGCATCTCCAAAAATCAACTATACTGGAAGGATCCACTCGGGTTTTTACTAGTCTGTCTGGTTGAGTCGGAAACTCCACAGATTATAGAATAATTTCATGAAGGAATATGTGGAGGAAACCATGCATGGAGAGCCACAGCCTACAATATCCTGAGGGATGGATACTATTGGCCAAAACTATTTTCGGACGTCAATTCCAAAGTGCGTGCCTGTTACTCGTGTCAAATATTCGTTGGTAAGCAGAAACTCCCTGCACTGCCACTTGTTTCGGTCAAAGCCGAAGCTCCATTTCAACAATGGGGTCTAGACTTTATAGGGGAAATTAATCCCCATTCCAGTGCTCAGCATAAGTGGATCTTAACAGCCACAGATTATTTTACAAAGTGGGTGGAAGCCATTCCAACCAAAAGGGAAATAGACTCGGTGGTGATCGACTTCTTGGAAGATAACATCTTATCAAGATTCGGGTGTCCCTGAAAGATTGTTACCGACAACGACCAGGCCTTTAAGTCCATGGCTATGATCAACTTCTGTCAAAAGTACAATATCGTTCTCGGCCATTCCACTGCTTATTACCCCTAGGGAAACGGGTTGGCCGAATCATCTAACAAGAGCCTGGTAAATGTAATCAAAAAAGTATTGGATGAAAACAAAAGGTCCTGGCATGTGCATTTGAAGTACGTGTTGTGGGCAAACTGCATCAGCACTAAAAGGTCTATCAACATTTCGCTGTTTCAAATGGTTTATGGAACCAAGGCGGTTCTCCCTATAAAATTAGCGTTGCCAGTGATGAAATTATGGTAGGATCAAAACGAAGAACCCAATCATGTAACCAGGAGAATTAACCAGCTGATCGAGGTTCAACAACATAGAGTGGAGGTTGATGAGAAAATGCAGAAGTATCAGGACGATATGAAATCATTGTTCAACCTCAAGGCAAAGGACAGAGAATTCCTCCCAGGTGACTTAGTGTTAAGATGGGATACGAGAAGGGAAGAAGCCGCGAAGCATGGCAAATTTGATCACCTTTGGTATGGACCATTCAGGGTCTCGGCTCCAGAAGGAAAAAATTCCTTTCTTCTGGAAAATATTGATGGAGAAGTTCTCAGCACCCCTATCAATGGGCGGTATCTAAAGCACTACATGACGTAACAGTCTCAAAATAAATAAATAAATAAATTTTTGTAAATAAATAAATTTCATTATGAGTGTTTTGTACATACTTATATTTTCGTTCAAACATTTACTTTTAATTTTGGGTTTTCGTTCCTAAACTCTCAACACATTTCCAATAAGAGTTGTATTTGTTTTTACAGGATTCCAGCTGCAGGCGAAATTAACAGGAAAAGTAATTTGCAGGTTGGTGTCAGAAATGGAACGGCATAAGACAGGTGATACCTAAAAATTAGTTTCATAGTGCACCAAGAAAATGAAAAGAAAAGGTAAAGGTGAGCTTTCGAAAAACACAAGTTATAAAAGACTGTTTTAAGTAAACCAAGGTAACGTTTTTTAAATTGCAGTGTGGGTTAAAATCTTTGGATTATAGTGATTTGAACGAATACTCTAAATCTGAAAACAACGAGTTAGAATATCTGTCCCTAAAGATACCCATAAAAGACAGTCTTGGATTGTTTCGACCTTTTATGTGTTCAGTCGCTAAACCGCTGCCTTATATCCTGTCCATCTCTGGGTCTAACTTTTAGCAAATCGTTATCCTTCCGAGTCATTGCAACGGGATAAAATTTTTTCGTTTTAAGCCTCAGAGGTTTTGAAACAGATCTTGATAGGGAAGTTGGTCTTCACAACTACTTGTTTTCCTGCTAAACGAAGGAACGTTTAGAGCGATCTTAACTTTCCTAGGTTTTTTAATAGCGTCAGAAGAATAAAAGCTTGCTCAAACGGGATGCCCCTTAAAAAATATAATCCCCCTTTTCCCCTAAGAATGAAGGTGTTGTGGAGGTCAAGGGAAGCTTGGTACCAAGTAACCAAAATGAGTTGACAAACCTCTGATGCAAAATATTACACAGATATCAACCCTGATATAAACTGATTGCTCCCATCTTCGTGCTTTAAAAATAAATTATAAAATAGGTGGTGAAAGGAAATTTAGAAATTATTGCCCCCACCTAGTCCAGAGAGACGATGAAAGGAAATTCAGAAATGATTGCCCTCGTCTCAGCGTTTAAACGCATAAAAATTTTCTGAAGTGGTGAAAAGAAATTCAGTGAAAAAGGGTCAGACAACTTCACCGGGGTACTGAACAGGCTCGCTGGAAGTGAAGCAATGTCTGAGATATTTGTAAGGCTGTCATACATGAACACCAATCTACTCTGGTAATCGATTCTTTCTAAAAACCTAATCAACATCCCAAATTCAAACGGGACTTCCCATTTTAAAAGATATATAATTTCATCCATTTGATGCAGGCCGAGAGACTCAAGAACTGTTGAATCTCCTAGGGTTGTTTCGACTATCTTGAAACTTACCCAAAGTTAGTAGTGGGATGGGGAAAATTGTGAAAGAGACTACAATTATGTTGGAAAGAGTATTTGATTTTGAAAAAACTTCTCAAGGTAAAAAATGAAGTCTTTTCCCCCTTCAATCCTTTTTCCTTGGTTTTTTCCGCAGGTTTGAGCTTCTGACTCCATTTACCCAATATTGGCACGTGGTCTACTATTCTTCCCGCCTCACAAGAAGGTGTGATCCCTAGTTGGAGCCTATGTTGGAGCCTCCCTTAATTTATTATAACCCTTCACAATTTTCAGTCTTTTATACTTGAATTCTAAAGATGGCCTTTGGATTTTCCCCCCTCGGGATTTTGAAAAAATCCTACAAACGGGTCAAATAAGCAGCAATGATTTTTCTCCCCTTAAAACAAATCCGCTTTTGTAATAACGATCTGATATTTTTGCTTTATTTCGAGATCTTGCAAGTCAGATACCTTAATATTTGATTTCTCACATCCCGAGCCACGAAACGACGAACTCAGGTTAAGTTTTCACTCTAGACAGTAACCAGGGTAAAGTTTCTTAACTCAATGTTTAGAGTTGTCGGGGTTTCACGCCTCGACGTTCGTCAAACATAAGTTCTTTTCCTTACATTCCCGAGAGCCGAGGACGCGAGGTACTCGTGGGTTAACCCTGGTCAAAGATTAAAGGCAAAAAGCTAACCACAGTTAAAATGGGTCTCGGCGCTATATTTTCGAAAATCATGATGTCTAAAACTCCGACTCACGAAGTCGCGATGTGATTTTAGTAGGATTAATTAATCACCTAATCCAAATTTTTTCTTAATCCTAATTAAGTCTTAATTATCGCTATCTCGCATTTTCGTGACTCGACATGCTAGTCTCCCAAAATTCTATCTTTGAAGTTCCGAGTCGCGAGACGGCGAGTAAAACAATTATGAAATTAATCACGCCTTAAATCAAGATTACCTTTAATCAAGCCAAAATCGGTCCTCGCAGTCTCGCGAGTTGAAAACTCAAAATGTTGAAAGGAAATCCACGATGCAACGAACAACGAATTTTTTTATAACGTTGCTAGGTTCGAATATTTTAAAATGAATCAAGGTATGTCATGCGCATCGAGGCTTGCACATTTCCCGAGGTAACTTTTTGCTTTCCATACTCCGACTGACTGTCAAACTGCCAAACATTTATGATATTTATGAAGAATTAGGGTGAATCTACGAATAAATAAGATCGGATTTTACGCAATCAATTTGTTTCTAATTGCAATTGGATAGACTTATTACGGAGAGTACAGAATTTTCAAATATATACGGGAGTCTCATTTTATTATAATCAAAACATTTTTCATAAGCACGCAGAGCTCGTCATTTTCCGAGTGAACTAATTTCTGCATGTATACGCAGGTTTATTGTAGAAGAGCGAAAACACAAGCTTCAGCTATGGCTCCGCGGAAAGCAGCAAAGGATAATATCGAGGATGTAGGGAAAGGTTCAGATAATGTCTCCGACACTTCACCTCAGAGTTGGTAAATTCTACAAACCGAGTTGGTAAATTATTCGGACTCAGATGACAATGAAAAGGATGATTTGAACACTAAATACAAGATTGTCGTTCAATCGGGAATGCACAAGGTGGCAGCCAGACCACGGTTGCTCCCCTATTATGATATGATCCGATGGGCACTGGATCACATAGACTTACTAAACAGAACTATCATAAACGACCAACGGGTCACGGTCGGTACTTTTAGACCGGAGCATATCCAAACTATGTATAACCTCCAAACAACATCCGAATACACGTATGATGTTGAATTCCTGGAGAGATTCAAACAGAAGGAATGCATTGAATATGACAAAACCATGCCCAGTTTGATTAAAGATTGGGTTTCGCGCACCGTGAAGTTCAGAGCAAATGACCAGGGCATATATTCTATCGCTTCTTTGGAGCCACAGTATAAATATGTGGCCATGATGACTTGTCGGCTTTATGGGAGAGAAGACACCTCGCATTTCTACATCGCATGGGTGCCTCTCATATTTCGGGTTGCAGAAGGTTGCTCGTTTAATTGGGCGAAGATTCTCTCGGACAGTCTGGCCAATAGGGTCACAGAGTATCGAGAGCAAAAGGAAAATGGGGGACCATCCTCATTTTTCATGTTTGCGTATATCATGGATGCGGTGTGCTCCATGACACCATTCCCTTTGATGAATTGGGCTTGGAATCCAGCCCATGAAAAAACTGTACATGAGTATCACGACAAGCTGTGGGAAGATAAAGCGGACAAATTTATTTACGAAATTTTCAACTGGATGATGGTGCCCCTGCACATCGCCATTTTTGGTCTTTCGCCTCCTCGTATGTCGGACAACATTGCTGCAAATTTGAGCGATATAGCAGACTGGTACGTAGAAGCAGAGTTTTCCTATTTCAGAGTTTTCGGAGTTGTTGTTCCCCTGCTTGCACTACCACTGTTCATCCCCGACAAGCTGGCTTGTCGCAAGATTTCCCGACAAACAGTGATTGGCGGGGTGAGTAAAGAGCTCAAAGCATCTTCGAAGAAGGTATGGCCATTTTTCCCTGTTCGGCTCAATTCTTATTTTTTATTGGATTTCGGGCATGCTAAAGCTGAGGCTGCTGCCTTGGAAGACTTGAGTTTAGTCTCCATTGAATACAAAAAACATGATCCTCAGAAAATTGTAAGCAATCATTTAGCAAATTATGGGCTGAAGAGGTTTGAACACGAGTGTTCACCCTCGGATGACATTTTTCGAGGAGCAAGATCTTACAGGGAGGTGCTAGTTCGGATCCGATCTTTAGCGCCTGAAGATATGGCCTTTGTATTGAAATTTCAAGAAACCAGACAAAAGTGTCTTCCTGCGGTATTGCGAGGAGGGAGACCGGGCGCTTCTGAGACAGAACCGAAAGATGATGAAGGCCCCAAAGAAACAACTTCTGGTTCCGGAAAAAGGCATAACAAGGGGGATCAAACGAATAAGCCCGAAGCAGAGACGCAGAATCCAGACCCGCCGGAGACGCAGAATCCGGACCCGCCAGAGACCCAGAATACGAAAACTGAGACAAAGACTACTGAACTTCCGAAGAATCAGGACTCAGTCGTCACACCAGGAAAAGTAGTGAAACAGATCGGTGAGCCCATCGCTTCTGTCACCCCCTTACATTCAATGCAAGGAAATATATAAGAAGGATGGATTTTTGACGAGGAGATGAGGCCGATCAGAGCAGAAGAACTTCCTCCAAACGAGTTCTTCTTCGACAAAAAGAGAAAAGCGGTGGTGAAAAGGGAGCTCTACCAGGACGAAGAATCAACCGCTAAAAAATTCAAAGTTATGACCGATGGAAAGAACAAAAAGAATGAGGAATTCGCCATGGATATTGCAGGAACGCTAGGAGTGTATGCATCGGCGAATCAATTCTCGGTCGGGATGTTAAAAAATCATCTTAAAAGAAATAATCGCCTGATCAAGACTCTCAAAGCCAGAGTAGCTTCGGCCACAGAAAGCGCTAAAAGTCAGGAGAGTGGGGAAATAGAACTGGCTCGACTAGCTGATAAGAAGGAAATAGAAGCACTCAAAGCTAAGTTGGAACAAGCGCATTCAGTGATCCGAGACGGTCGGGTGCAGGCTGGTCAGTAGAGGAATATGATCACAGAGCTGCAGGCTCAGTTAGAGGTCTCTGAAAGCAGGGTGATCGACGTCGAGGGGTTTAAATCCTAAGCGATCGATATTCGGAGCAGGATCTCTTCTGTACAACAGAATCTGCTAGACAAAGTGGGAGTGATTCGAGAAGATTGCCTGTTGATGCATCAGATTTTCGAGAATCTAACAGTAAAAGAAAGGAAAGCAGAAGTTTCTCGGGTCACCTTTCAAGAGGCGGTAATAACTACTAACAACAGATTTTCGACAGGTTCTCCCGGACTCACCATTGCTGAAAAAACTAGAGGTAATATTCTGTTAAAGGATTGGGAACATAATATTACCTTAAGCAAGGAACAGGTCCAAAAAGTAACAAATTCATTAGAAGAAACCTTCAATGCTATAGATGGTGGGCTATTAGGTATGGAGAGTGGAGGTGACTCAGAAACGTTAAGGCAAATGAATGTAGATCAGATTTCCCTCGACATGAAAGAGAAGAATGAGAGAGATTCGACAGATATCTCTAAGATGGACAGGGTGAACATGGCGCAAGTTGACAAACACTTAATTCAACCTAGCACACAAGTGAGTACCCTTGACATTGTTGATGCACAGATAGGGGATAAGCTGTCACAGTTAGCCCGAGAATGCTATTTCGTCGAGGCCAGCTATCAAGTGGAACCTTCACAGCTTGTATCCCAGTTTGTGGAAAAATGTATCATATGCACTGAATCCTCGCAAAGACAAGCACCTGGCACCATTTGAAAATAGAATAGGAGAAAAGAGAGTGATTTCACTCTTTTCGGTTGTAACTGAATTGGTGAAACTGTTGAGTTTCTAAACTGTTTTGCTAAGTTGTATAAAGATACCACAAAAAGAAGAAGAAAAGGCTGGACCTTTTTGGTGTCGATTGTAATAGAGTTTTGCATTTGAAGAAGTTAATATATAAGCAATTTGGATATTCTCGATTCCGTCCAGACTGTGTTATCAAGTTTGTTTTTGTGTATTTCATGTTTCATTTCATTCCATTTGTTCATAATTGATGTTCTTTGTTATACTTTAGTACGACCACTACTATAACAAAAGAATTCTGGTTTTCTGTCTCTGTTTATTGTCTTTCCTTTGCACCAGCTATCAGTGGGTGTAAGACCAATTCACATTTTCAAAATTCTACGTTTATTCTTTGCTATGCCAGTTACTTTCTTACTAATTTCCTCTTCTGTTTATATGTGAGTTTTCTTTTTGATAGGAACCTCATGTTATATGTAGCTAAATGTTTCTCTTTCGCATCACACCTTTATATTGAAATATAATACAGTTACGGGAAAGAGCCTTCATTTGCAATTTTTATTTTGTTCAGAAAACGTAAAAATCTCTCTTTATTTCGATCAAATTGAAACAACGTTGAAATATCTCTTTAAATTATTTCCTATGATTATTGTTCCTCAATGACTGTACCTGCAGCTACACAACCTAATATTGAACCCGGACTATCTGATCAAACACATATTTCTTTAAATATTTTCGACACAATCCTTAAAACTGCTAACACCCGGGAAGAACTTGAACGTTCATGGGTAGCCATTGAACAAGATGTTACTACTCAGGAACAGTTGGAAGCTAGACAACGAGAACGTAGAAATCCTCATTAGTTTCCTATACCGATGGTTAGCGTAATCCTTTTATCAATTTTTAACATACTTTCGGATGCCTTGACATTGTATGTTTAAGCCTTAAGTACAGACTCAGGAACAACACTAGGGAAGATAACCCCTGCATTAAGGAGTTCCTAGACTATTTTCTCAATTTCATTTTTTTGTGAAAAGGGGTGGCGATACAGACGGATATTGGGAGGAAGGCTTCTGGGTACAAGGGGAATGGAATGATCATGAACACCATAGGAAGGAGGGAGTCCTTGGGGAGTGGAAAATACCATTTTATGTTTAGAAAGGAGGGCTTAGAGGTATTGCGACACCGAGGGTGTCTCTGTTGCTTGTATGGCATGGAGTTGGGCAAT
This sequence comes from Picea glauca, assembly GCA_000966675.3. Classification (NCBI taxonomy): domain Eukaryota; kingdom Viridiplantae; phylum Streptophyta; class Pinopsida; order Pinales; family Pinaceae; genus Picea; species Picea glauca. Next base: position 1,046,451 of record JZKD02S2437547.1, on the reverse strand, counting down.
GACACTAGAATGACCCTTTTTGATCAGATTTTCCGTGCGATGGAAACTAATGATCTTAGGTGAACCAACGGTGATGCCTTGGAATTTATATTTGTGGCCTTCCTGGTCGAATTGCATGGTTAATTCCTTAAAATCCATGAGAATGGGACCCAAAGTCCTTAGCCAGTTTGCACCCAAAAAAATGTCACAACCACCCATGTTGATAGAAAACATATTGGATTTTAGGTGGTAGTCACCAATTTGGAGACACACATTTTCACAGCGCCCTCCACATTTCATGGAACCACCATTGGCAATCATGATTTGGAAATTGTTAACAACATGGATGTAGCAATGAGTTTCTTTGGCAATGCGGTGATGAATAAAATTATGGGTGCTTCCACTATCAACCAGAATGATGACCTTCATATGCTTGATGTAACCAATTAACTTGAGAGTTTGGGGAGTGGAGAAACCAGTGAGAGCATTGAGGGAAATGACCAATTCTACTTCGGGAGGGTCTTAGGGAGGGGTTATGTCAGTGATTTTAGGTGACTCAAACACAAGGGGAGTTTCAACATCCTCTTCCAAAATATCCTTAGATATGGCCATAAAAATATTTTGTTCCTTACAGTTGTGGCCCGGGAAATATTTTTCATCACAATTATAACAAAGGCCTTTGAGTTGGCGTTCAACCATTTCAGCCCTATCAATTTTTGGATCTTTAGTGGGGAGGAGGGAGTAGTGGGATTTATGGGTTTAGGGCGAGGGATAAAGGAGGGTTTTCGGTTTTGAGAAGATACAACCCGTTGTGCTTGTTTAGCTCTTTTAGTAGCCTCCACCTAACTCAAAGGTTGAGCCATGAGGACATGGGCCTGAATCTCACCCTTAAGGCCACTGATAAAACAGTCTCGAAAAAAAGCATCAGTCATGCCCTCTGTCTGAAAAGTCAGGCACTCAAAGGTAGCTATAAAGTCTTCCATTGTTCCTGATTGTTTCAACTTTGTCAAATGACCCAAATGGTTGGTGTTAGAGTCAAAGCATTCATAAAGCTCAGTCACAAATTGTGTCCAAGCAATATACCCTTGACGGGAAGTTTTTCTCCATTGCCACCATTGCCAACGTTCTTGATCTAGATGGAGAACACCATACCGGAGTTTGTCCAAGTCATATGTAATGACGAATAAAGAGAAATAATGTTCCATTTGCGTTACCCAACCAGTGGGGTCTGAGCCATCAAATTTGGTCACATCCACCCACGAAAGGCGTAGGTCACGTTGAAAGTGATGGTGCTGAAAGTTATGGGAATGGGAGGAATGTTCAGCTTCAGTATTTGGAGGTGTGTCAGAGAAAGGGTCATCTGTAGGGATCTTCAGTTTGGTGCAGAGTGATGAAAAGACAGATTCAAGATGGGTGGTCAGTTCTTGTTTGACTTCCTCCATTGAGGACTGCATGGTTGTATTTATGGTTGTATGGATGGTTGTATCGATGGAGGCAACATTGGCACTGAGTTGTTTCACTTCTTTTTGGGTCTAGAGGAGACTATATTGCAAGGTATTGAAGTGAACTTCCAAGTCTTGGCTACGGGTATGGGCCATGAGGATGGGGGAACTGAAAAGGGGTGGGCGGGGTCAATTTTTTTTCCAAAAAATGATATGGATGAATGTGATAAGGGAGAAGAGATGAATCCAATCGAATAGGTCTCAAATAATGGTGAAACAATTTCTAGTTTTTTTTTTTGTTTTTTTTTTTTAACCACCTGTGGAGTTATACTCCAGTCTGAAGAATACTGCAGAGATGAAATCCCCAAATGCTTAACCAGTAAGAAAAGTGTAGTGATTTGGCAACCCAAACACAGTTGCGTGGCAACAGATCTTGTCTGTTTTAATTTGTTTATGTTTCTATCCCCTAAGGGTTAGGTATTCAAGGGTTCTATAGACAAGAGTTTGCCCTGTGCTATAGCTCTCTGATATATGTGTGGGATCCAACAATAGTACTTGGCCCAATATCTCAGCGCACTAACTAAGGAGGATAGACTGTACCCTTAGCCGTACTACCCGACTACCCAAATACTAGAGAGTATCTTCCCGAGTGTTGTTCTCAGTGGCACTATAACAGTGAGGTGAACGATCAATTTATCTAAAGAGGGCTTCAGGAAATATAGGCCGATCTATACACATGTGATGTTTGATGCGCTACCACTCGAAGGGGTACCAATAGGGGTTACAAGGGTGGCCAATAGATGTGAGCTTAAGAACCACTTGTATTTCCTGCATGTATGAATCTCTCAACTGTGGGTTTATGCATGTAACAATATATCTCTATTGCTTAAAGACGTCGGAATATGTCTCTACCCTGGAAGAAAAATTCCCACAATTTCTGCCAAGGAAAGTGCTCTGATACCACTTGTAATATACCAAATATAAAAAGTATGCAGAATAGAAATAAAATGCTAGAAATGGCAGAATAACAGTGAAATAACCAGCATAATCTCCACAATAACACATAAATGATATAAGAACAACAACATAAATAACACTTTGATTCAGAAAGCAATGTTCATGGGCCTCCTCAAGGGGGAAACCTCTAGTCGAGCAACACTCTATTACAGTAATATTCAGGCTAGGGTTCTCATATCCTCGACTCCTATTTATACTAAATATGTCTATCAAAAGAAGCATCTAGAGGAAGATCCTTCTAGAAGAGAAAGATTCTATTAGGTCTTCTTACATCCGCCTTATTCTATTTTATTGAAAGGACTTATTAATATTGACCTTTATTACATCCGAATATATTGCTCTACCTATGTGTAGGTTAGTTCCCAAACAGAAGGACCCCCATATGATGGCTTGAAGCTCCAAAAGGTCAAAAAAGTCAAAATGCTTGAAAAGAAGAAATCATTATTTAAATTATCAAGTAAAGTCACAAAATCAAGAAAGAATATTTAAATGATAAAGTGAAGTGACAAAATCATGAAGGAATATTTAAATGATAAAGTATTGGAGAACTTTCTATTCATGGAAAGTGGTTGACCCTAAAATAAGGAAAATAGGTTAAGTGACCTAGAAATGGGTTAAGTAACCTAAAAATGGGGCAAGTGACCTAGAGAATGAAAGTATAAATAAGATAGCTATGGTCTCTTGTAGATCATCATTTTTGTGGATCAATGGAGAGATTCTTGTGAATATGTTTTGGAGTATTGATGGAGAGATTCTTGTGAGAGAATCCTATTGGTGTGGATCTCTTGAGCATTATTGAAGATCTATTCTGAGGAAGAGAGCGAGAGGAGGATCTCATGGATGTGTCAAAGTTTCAAAAATGTCAGAGATCTTGATGGAAAAATTCTCGGATTCATAGAAAACCCTATTTTCGGATGCCCACGTGGGTTGTCTGTGTATAGGGTGAATGTACACACGGGCTGGCTGTGGATAGGGTGAGTGTACATGCAGGATGACTGTGTACAGGGAGCATGGAGTGGATAAAATCATGGACTTTTTTGTTTGAGATGGTGCTAATCTCTTGGATGATGAAGCAAGTTCCAGATCTACATTATATGGCCTCAGATCTATCACTGAGACATTGGTATGGTTACATTATTGTCTTGATGGATACTATTGTTTGATGTAGTGAATGCTTAGGGCATTCTTGGTATGGCTTCTATGATGTGGTTCAATTTGGTTGATTTGGTTGATGGATTGAGCATCACTCTTGTGACTCAGTAGTGACATGAGTTGTTTATACATGATTGAGATAACATTCATATTGATTTGTTGATGAGCATGAGCAAGCTATTGGAGAGCTTGGATGTATCGTGACTGGATGTGGGTCAGTTTGGACAGTGGAAGATAGAAGAGAAATTGATTGCAGGTTGCAGAGGATCTGAGCATGTGAAGCAAAGCAAAACCCTAGTTTCTCAAAATCATACACTTGTTTC
>JZKD02S2437547.1:1000988-1018752 GCA_000966675.3 Picea glauca | reverse complement strand
AAATAAGGCCCCCCTTTTCAATGGAACAAAATTTTCCTTTTGGCAAGTTGGGATGAGTACCTACATAATGGATTTAGGTGCAGATGTATGGGATGTGGTAGAGATTGGTTATGTAAATCTGGTTGTACTAGATTTTAAAGGTGACAAGATAGAATTCATCTTCAACGCTAAGGCTATGAATGTTATTCTGAGTGGGCTTGCAAAAGCATAATTTGTAAAATTTATGCACTTAGAATCTGCCAAATAAATGTGGGACAAACTCATTAGTAGTTATGAAGGTAATGAGAAGGTAAAGGACGCCAAGCTTCAAACCTACAGAGTACAGTTTGAACAACTAAAGATGAAAGAGGATGAAACTGTTGGGAATTACTTTCTGAGAGTTGAAGAACTAGTAAATTCCATGAAAGGACTTGGTGAAAAAAATGAGGAAGCCTTTTTAGTTCAGAAAATTTTGAGATCTCTGCCAGATAGGTTCAACCCAAAGGTATCCTCTATAGAGGAACTTAATGATCTAAAACCTCTGCCTTTTGATCAACTTCTAGGAACATTGACTACATATGAAATGAGGATAGTTAAATATAAACCCACCTCTAGAGAAGCATCATTTAAAGAATACAAGAATGAGGATTCTGAGCCTGATGAAATCGAAGCAAAATTTGTGAGAAGACTAAAGAAAGGATCAGGAAGGTACCAAGGAAAGTTTCCCTTCAAATTTTTTAACTGTGGAAAGATAGGCCACTTTGCATCTAAGTGTCCACACAAGAAGAAGGACCAAAACTCTAAAGGTGAAGAGAAGTACAAATCCAAGAGATTTGGTAAAAAGAAAAGTTTATGTGTAAACAATGATGACTCTTCAGGAGACACAAATAGTGACTCTTCTTGTGAAGATAAGGTTAATGAATTTATGATTATGGCCAAAGAGGATTATGAAATTAAAATCACAGAAATTGATTTTAATGATGAAGAAGTTGTGGTTGACTTGGAAGGAGAACTGATTAGTGCCCTAGAAGAAATTGCTAGACTCAAATCTAAGAAGAAAAAACAAAAAACAATTGTTGATATAGTTTGAGAAAGACAATAAAAAACTTGATGAAGACTTTGCCCTACTAAAAGTGGAATTAGAAGAGGAAAAGAAAATAGAGGACATTCTAAAACAAGAATTATCAGAGAAGAAGGCAAGATGTGAAGCTCTGAAAGAAGAAGTAGTGAAAACTAGAAAAAGTTGGAGAAGTTTCAAGCCTTGTATCACCAAAATCTATCATGTATCAAAGCCTCAGAAGGATAAGCTACCATTCTAAATAAGTAAAGGAATACAAAGTTGAAAACTGGTTTGGGTTATGAAGAGGGATCAAGTAGTGGTCAGCCAAGCAACAAAGAATCCATCAAGTTTGTCAAATCTACAACCAATGACAACAACAAACCTACAGAAACAAAGGAAGATAATCAACTGCCAAGGAGTAAAGAAAAAGGTGCCAAAACTGAATCTGTAGAACAAAGAAATAATACTCCCTCTACTCAAGGAAATCATCAGCGTGGAAGAAATTAACCGGCTCAAAGAAGACAACCATTTTACAAGTACAAAGATTTTTTCTATGGATATTGTTTCTACTGTTCTAACTTTGGCCACAAAGTTGTAAAATGTTCCTTAAGATTTAGACATGAGCAATCAAGAAACCCAAGGAATAAATATCTGCCACAACAAAGAATGAGACAACCAAGTAAAAAACAACCACATATTGCAAATTGTCAAATTAAGTTTAGAGACATGCAACTGAGGAGGTCAAGAAATAATAAACAACCAATGAGTAGACAACATTGCACCAATCACTTTGACCTATTGAAAAATGAGCTCGAATGTTATAACTGTCATAACTTCGGCCACAAAGATGCAAACTATCATATGAAGAATTAAAAATAAGATCCAAGGATAAAACCCTTAGCTAAAAATGCCAACACATGGAAAAAGAAAGATAGTGAAAATTGTGGTCTAGTGCTTTCAGCTCAAAAACAAAACTACCCCTGGTATATAGACAATGGTTGTTCCAAACACATGATTGAAGACAAGGATAATTTTTTGTCTATAAGTAAACTCAAAAAATTAAATGTGACCTTTGGAAATGATGAGCTAGGTAAAATCAAGGGTAAAGGGATGGTGATTTTGAGTAATGGCAAAGGAGATGCCCAGGATGTTCTGATTATAGATGGGCTGAAACATAATTTGCTCAGTATAAGTCAAATGTGTGACAGAGGCTGTAAAGAGGTGTTTACATCCAAATATTGTAAGGTAAAGAATGTAAACTTGGGACAAGTGGTGGATAAAGGCATAAGAATAGATAATAATGCATGTGTACTGAAAGAAGATAGAGAAGAGTTTCATCTAAGAAAACATGATGAAAGTTAGTTATGGCATAGAAGACTTGGACATCTAAAATTTGACCACTTAATCAAGCTCAAAAATCTTGAGGCAGTAAAAAATATTCCAAAATTATCAAAGCCACATGATTCTATATATAAACCCTACCAAGTAGGAAAGCTAACCAGGACATGGTTTAAATCCAAAGAGATATAATTCAACAAAGAAACTACTCCAATTAGTTCATATGGATTTATGTGGACCATCAAGACAGGAATGAAAACTACTTCATGTTGATCATTGATGATTAGTCCAGACTCACTTGGGTTGCTTTTCTCAAAAAACAATAGAAGCGTTTGAAAAATTTAAAATATTTGAATCTTTAATTGAGAGTCAAATAGGCAACAGATTAAAGGCGGTAAGATCAGACAGAGGAGGAGAATTTATGTCAAGTGATTTCAAGGAATTTTGTGATACACATGGGATCAAGAGAGAATACACAATCCCAGGAACTCCACAACAAAATGGAGTAGTTGAGAGGCAAGTATGATAATAGGGCTAATGAAGGCATATTCTTAGGATATGCTACCAATGGTAAAGGATATAGATGCTTTAATAAAATATTCTATGAATTAGTTGATTTCATTGATTTAAAGGTTGATGAAGGAGTCCCAGTAAGAGAGGTGAGAAATATTGAGTCTACTACAGAGGACATAGCTAAAGTTGAAGATGAACAGGTCCAAGAAGCTAGTATTTCATTCCAAGACCAAGCTCATCCCCATAAAATACCATTTTATGAGAGAGTAGGTCACCAATAAGATTTTCCAAGCTCATTACATTCCAACCACAGAACATATTGCAGACATTTTTACTAAACCCCTAGCCAAGACACCATTTGAATATCTCTATCAGAAGCTAGGTGTCATCTCTTCTCTCACCTAAGATATTCCATCCTGTCAGGAGGAGTTTGTGTTTGTTGAATATATGATACCTCCAAAAAATACTGCAATAGCTCAGGGGGAGCATGTTTTCTTTGACATTGATGTCAAAGGGGGAGAAAAGGTGTGGTCTGGAATTCGACTCTACATGCTATAGTTGGAGGTCTAAGTATAAAAGTGTAGTCTTTCAGGGTTTCCATCAATGCCAAAGGGGGAGATTGTTGGCATGATTATAGGGAGAGTGTGCTTGTCATTTATGGAAAGAACAACAATGACGATGGCATATTGGAAGCAATGATGGAAAAAATGAAATAAGCAATGATAGCATTGGGAATGACGATACCATGAGAAATTGTTGTCTACAAGCTCAGGGGGATGAGCACATGGCAGAGAGTTGGAGTTTCCAGATAGATAGAGGTTATCATGAAGGCCGCAAGGAGCATGCGCAGGATTCCTTAGAATCCATGAGTTTACAGAAGGAATCAAAGCTCAGGAGGAGGAGCGAACAATATGCAGAGATCAAAGCAGCTTAGGAGGAGGATCATGACCGTCGGATCTACAAGCTAGATCATAGACAGGGATGAATTGCGGAGAGCAGAAGTAGAATTAAACAACTCACTAGTTCTAATCCCACAATCGGTATAGATCGTCAGATCTCATAAACCCAAATATGGATGATTGTGTTTGATCTAACAAACGATCAGATTAAGTCAAATTAAGTCGTGACCATTGGATGCACAACCGTTAGATCAACAACACGGATAGATTGCAGAGATTGAAAGGAGAATTAAATATCGCTCTAGTTACAGTCCTGCAATTAGACAGAACCATCTGATCTTATATATTCGAAGATCGACGATTGTGGTTAACTCACCAACAACGTACAACTTCAAATTGTGGAGTTTTGGTGACAAGTTAAATCACTCGTAAGTTGTGGTTACGCAACCATCCTTGATCATGGATATGATTAGAGAGTCTTCATAACTTTTGGATATTTTTAAAGTGGAAGGATAGGATAAGAAAGGCTAAAGGGTTGACAATTTGATTATCTGAATACCTGTCAGCCATCGGATCAAACCTGAATTCCCGTCAGTCGTCGGATCATTTTTGAGTGGAAGGATAGGATAAGTGAGGTAAGATCTGAGATCTCATTTATGCAAATTTTCATTAGACATTGGATCATTCTAAGTGGAAGGACAGGATAAGATAGAAGAGTTGCATTGCAGACATATCGAGTCGTCGATCTAAGATCCTGATCAATGAACATCATTCGTTTCGGGTCTAAAGATGTGAAGAGGTTACGCTCCGGAAAAATCTCACTTCAAGAATTCAGTTTGAGATTTGAAATTCCTGAAGCCCGAAGATCTGAAGATCTGAAGCAACTCTTGTAATTTTTCATACCCCAACCCAGTTTCAGTCTCGCTGATTTTTCAGCCAATGTTTAATGCCCAAACCTAGTTTTATATCAACAATTAAATACACAACAGAAAATTATTTCAGAACTGAAACATGAGGATTCTAAACATTGTTTTTAAACACAGAAATAAAATATCAATAGCATGTAAAAACTCAGAAAATTAATGACATGAAAATTTTCGGTCTAACATCAACCCTAGAAAAAACCCACAAGGGGAAAACTAGTGAGAGAGGGATTTTTATTATTTATGGGCTTCTAAGAAATTCTTTTACAGCATATTCATCTTCATAAATTTAAACAAAAACTTATCTCAGCCTTCTTGCTCAGCAAAGACCCCTTCAGAATTGTTCGGAAAAGCTTCTCGATTTCTGTCCCAGAAATTCATACACTGTATAGTTGTCCCAGCAATGAATTTTGTACGAACTATCCTCAAATTTCATGCCCAAAATTTTGCCAAGAGTGTATGAAAAACCCAGTAGTACAAATTCCTTGAAAATCGTGCCCATAATTTATGATAGTACGACCCTCAATTTCTATATAGGTCCATACAGATTGTATCGATTTTTCTTACTCAAAAAAACGTGCCCATCACTCTCCTCAAAATATGTTCCAATTAATGTTGTACAATAGCCTTGAAATGCATGCCAATACACTCAGAAAACTCTGTTGTTGTCCTCCTCGATTTATGTGCACATTTAATGATGTACGACCTCTTCAAATCCGTACTGTATGGCTTGCTCTTCCTTGTTGTCTGCTGCCTCGAAATTCATGCCTGCTAGTTGCCTTGGGATGCATGCTTCTTCTGCAAATGTTGGCTCTTCTCAAAGATCGACCTTTCTCCTTCTCTTTCTATCCAAAAAATTGAATGAACAACCCAACAATAGGTGCGTCGTTCTACCCTAGTCGACCTCATGAGGTAAGTGAGGAGTTTTCTAATCCAATGGCTGAGATTAGATTAGATGTGTGGCTGAGATTTGATGTCTCTTCATTCACCCTCACTAAAGTCATAAAGTCACCTTTTAATTTTCATCTCACAAATTAAATGACTAGGGCCCACATTAGGCACTTTTTCACCCCTTAGGCGCCTAGGGATGAGAAACACTTGCCTAGGTACTTTATTTAATAAAAATTTAACACTCCTTACCGAGTTAAGTGTTACTCACCACTCCAAGCTTGTCCTTGAAAAACACAAACTTGCATTTGCCCAATGCCTTGGTGAGTATCTATGCAACCTGCTCCTCTGTAGATATGTACTATAGCTCCATAGTTCCTCTCTGAACGTAATCATGGATGAAGTGATAAAAAATATCGATATGCTTAGACCACTCATGAAAAAATGGATTCTCTGAGAGTTTAATGCAACTCTGATTATCACAGTAAATCATGGTAGGCCTCAAATGCACACCGAACAATCCCACTCGCATCTTGTGAAGACAAAGGGCCTCACAACTGGCCTGACTGGCCTCCATATACTTAGCCTCTGCAGAACTCAAATCCATTGACTTTTGCTTCCGATTGACCCAAGACACAACTGCTGAGCCCAAACCAAAACAACACCCTGAAGTGATTCTCCTGTCACTGACACATCTTGCCCAATCCAAGTCTATATAGCCAACCAGACGAACTCCATCTCCTCTTTGGTAGTCCAGACCATAATCTACTGTACCACAAAGATACCTGAGCACATGTTTTGCTTCCACCCAGTGCACTCTCCTGGGCTCCACCATGAACTGACTGAAAGTGTTGACAACAAAACAAATATCTGGCCTGGTATTGACCAAATACATCAATGACCCGATCAATTGATGATACAAAGTGGAATCCACCAACTGTGACTCAGAAGTATGAAGATTCTTCTAGTTGGTAATCATGGGAGTGGTCATGGGCCTGCTATCTCCCATCTGAAATCTACTCAAAATATCACACACATACTTCTCTTATCCCAAGAAGATGTGTCCAGGCTACTGCCAAACTTCCAATCCCAAAAAGTAATGCATCAGTCCAATATCAGCCATCTCAAACTCTGAAGCAAGTCTCTCCTTGCAGCTGCTAATAAGTCTCTCTGCTACTGTAATGAAATCATCATCCACATATAGCAGAAGAATGAGATGATCCTCTCCAACCACAGTGAATTATAGGTTGGGATCCGCCTCACTCTTCTCAAAACCCAACTATTGCAAATAGGCATCTATCATCGAATACCAAGCTCTGGGAGCTTGTTTCAGCCCATACAACACCTTCTTCAGTCTACACACATGAGACTCTCTCCCATGCACCTCAAACCCCAATAGCTGCTCAGTATACACCTCCTCCTCAATAAGACAATTCAAAAATGTGGTCTTCACATCCATTTGGTGGATCTTCCAACCCATCTATGTTGCAATGGAGATCACTGCCCTGATCTAAGTGTATCTAGTAACCGGTGCAAAGGTCTCATCATAGTCAAATCACTCAACCTATGAAAATCCTCAAGCCACAAAGCGAGATTTGTACTTCTTGATCTTGCCATCTGCAACATTATTTAGCTTATAGATCCACCTAGAAGTCACCACTGACTTCCCCTTAGGTCTAGGAACAACTTCCCAGACACCGTTCTTCATGATGGAATTGTACTCTTCCATCATGGAATCTCTCCATACTTGTCTACTAGTAGCCTCCTCAAAAGTGGAAGGCTCAGAATCCCAAATACTACTCACCATCATGATGTAGCTGCAAAACCTCTTGGGAGGTTTACTCTCCCTCACTGCATATCTGGGATTCCCCATTGAACCCTGTGCCTCCCTCAAAGTGTCCTGAAGCCACTTGGGCTTCCTCCTCTCTAAAGTAGTGTCCCGTGGAGGGGACTCTCCTTTCTCAACTCCATCTCCTAAAGACAATGATCATGAAGTAGACTCTGGAGTACTCGGTCCTGAAACCTGTGGACCAATAACCTACGAACCTGAACCCTGTGGCCCTATCACTTGTGAACCTGTTGTCACTGAAACTGGTTGCCCCGAACTCTGTGTCACTATAGTCTATTGTGGACTCACCTAAATCTGAGATGAAGACTGCTCACCTCTCTCTATCCCTCTAGATTTCCTAAAGGCTCCATCCTCCTCAAATCTGACATCACTCCTCAAGACAGTCTTCCTCAAGGAAGGAAGGTAAATATGGAAAGCCTTTGAAGTCTCACTGTATGTTGGGTATGTGTTATATTCTTTGCACGAGTAGTGGTTCCACAATTTGTGGTTTGATGACCATCCTTGATCGTGGATATGCTTAGAGAGTCTTCATAATCATTGGATATTTTTAAAGTGGAAGCATAGGATAAGTGGGGCTAAAGGGTTGAGAATTTGATTATCCGAATACCCGTCAGCCATCAGATCAAACCTAAATTCCCGTCAGCTATCGAATCATTTTCAAGTGGAAGGATAGGATAAGTGAGGTAAGATCTGAGATCTCATTTATGTGATTTTTCGTCAAATGTTGGATCATTCTAAGTGGAAGGACAGGATAAGATAGAAGAGTTGCATTGCAAACATATCGAGTCATCGATCTAAGATCCTGATCAATGAACATCATTCGTTTCGGGTCTAAAGATTTGAGGAGGTTATGCTCCAAAAAAATCTCACTTCAAGAATTTAGTTTGAGATTTGAAATTCCCGAAGCCCAGAGATCTGAAGATCTGAAGTAGATCTTGTAAATTTTCAGACCCCAACCCAGTTTCAGTCTCGCTAATTTTTCAACCAATGTTTAATGCCCAAACCTAGTTTTATATCAGTAATTAAATACACAACAGAAAATTATTTCAGAACTGAAACATGAGGATTCTGAACTTCGTTTTGAAAAGCAGAAATAAAATATCAGCAGCATGTAAAAAATCAGAAAATTAATGACATGAAAATTTTTGGTTTAACATTGACCCTGGAAAAACCCACATGGGGAAAACTAGTGAGAGAGGGATTTTTATTATTTATGTGCTTCTGAGAAATTCTTTTACAGCATATTCATCTTCAGAAATTTAAACACAAACTTATCTCAGCCTTCTTGCTCATCAAAGACCCCTTAATAACTGTCTGGAAAAGCTTCTCGATTTATTTCCTAGAAATCCGTACACTGTACGGCTGTCCCAACAATGAATGTTGTACGGACTGTCCTCAAATTCCATGCCCAAAATTCTTCCAAGACTGTACACAAAAACCAACAGTACAAATGCCTTGAAAAATGTGCCAATACCTTGAAAATCATGCCCATAATTTATGACAGTATGACCCTCTATTTCTATGTGGGTCCATATGAACTGTATGGAATTTTCTTACTTAGAAAAACGTGCCCAACACTCTCCTCAAAATCTATGCCAATTAGTGTTGTATGATAGCCTTGAAATGCATGCTAATACACTCAGAAAACTCTGCTGCTATCCTCCTTGATTTTTGTGCACATTTAATGTTGTACGACCTCTTCAAATCTGTACTATATGGCTTGTTCTTCCTTGTTGTCTGCTGCCTCAAAATTTGTGCCTACTAGTTGCCTTGGGATGCATGCCTCTTGTGCAAATGCTGCCTCTTCTCAAATATCAACCTCTCTCCTTCTCTTGCTCTCCAAAAAATTGAATGAGCAACCCAACAATAGGTGCTCCCCTCTACCCTAATCAACCTCATGAGGTAAGTGAGGAGTTTTCTAATCCAATGGTTGAGATTGTATTAGATGTGTGGCTAAGATTTGATGTCTCTTCATTCAACCTCATTAAAGTCATAAAGTCACCTTTTAATTTTCATCTCACAAACTAGATGACTAGGGCCCACATTAGGCACTTTCTCACCCCTTAGGCGCCTAGGGATGAGAAACACTTGCCTAGGTACTTTATTTAATTAAAATTTAACAGATCTCGACTGTCAGATCATCCAAAGTAAATCTTAGTTGTCAGATTGTCCAAAGAATATATCAAGCGTCAGATCATCCGAGGTAAATCTGGGCCATCTGATCGAGAAAAGACGTGGCATAAAGACCCGAAGTAAACCTCAACCATCTGATCCAATAGGACATGTGGAATACCATGTCAGCAAGGACATGTGGCAGACTACGTCAGCAAGGACATGTGGCAGACCACGTGAATGAGTGACATGTGGCAGCCACTTGGCCCATGCCAAGTCAACATGTCCTTGCTCTGTTACGTCACTCTAGGAGATTTTCTTCGTGAGTTTCACCACTGACAAATGACAAAAGCTCTGAATTCCCGAAGGCTGAAGTCGTGAAGGACAGAGTTCCAAAGTTCTGAAGGCCGAAGTCATGAAGGACAGAGTTCCGAAGTCCCGAAGGCCGAAGTTGTGAAGGGCCAAAGAGTCAAAGTCCCGAAGGACCGAAGTCATGAAGAGTTGAAGTTGCGAAGGGCCGAAGTGTTGAAGAGTCGAAGTCGTGAAGAGTCGATGTCCTGAAGTGGACACGAGACGTCCAATCTAAAGATCACTTCGGGAGTATTCTCAACAGTTGATGATACTATAGTGAAATTTGAGACTTGAGAATTCTGAAGTCCAGAGACACGAAAGGATAGAAGCCATTGATCTGAAAGAAACATGCTTCAATGGATTGTCAGCTCTGAAAGATTGGCGTATGGAAGAAAGCAGGGTTTGATATTTGAAACTCTCGAAGCCCGGATCACGAAGTAAATCACAGCTGTTGATTTAGGAAGGCTAGATATGATCAGCAAACTTGAGAGGATAGATCTAAACCGTCTGTTCAGGAGCACCGTCAAGATTGTGAGATCGACGGTCCTGTCGCATTTCGGGGTCAGAACATGATTGGATCTTAATTTTTCTTGAGCGGGCCACAATTGAAACAATGGTATCACCAAAGGCGTACGTGGAGCTTTATAGTGAATTTTGTGGCAAAAAGTAGGTTTCCCTCAAACTGCCTATGGACGCGCCCGCAATCACATGGTCACATGAAGTTCATAGCCAAGGGTCATATCGAAAAAAAGGGAGATAGTGCTTTCTAGACCAACATCATGAAGCACCTTTTGAATAGGTGTTTGGTCACCGCCGGTGGTCACATGAAGGAAGGGGCTTAAAATCCAAAGAAGCCAAAATGACTCTCTGTAACTGACGGAACAGAGTGATTGTATCTGTCAGAGAATTCAAAGAGATTTAGGGTGATCGCCAGGGGAGCTGAAGAGTCTCGAGGTAAATTCCAGAGGAATGAAGACTCATCATAGAAACAATTGACAGATGCAAAAGTGTCGAAGCCTGTAACTGCCAGAGAATCCAACGAATCTCAGGATAACGACCACCGATGATGAACAGACTCATCATAATCGCCAGAGAGAATGAAGAGTTGAGTGTATGATCTGGTAGATGACTTGCCATGATAAATATACGCATAACATATAAGAGAGTGTTGCTTCTTTTGATAGTTATTCATGTGATTAGAAGCATGTTGTGTGTAGCAGTTGAAGTGCACATATGAGCCATAGCGCATAGAATGGAAATGGTGCACAGAGCATAAGACGCAAAAGAAAAATATAGAACATATATACATATATGAGAAAGGAAGAGAAATCCTAGGTGCACATGCAGAGACTGATAAGAAGAATAGAAAGTGCAAGAATATGTGAATAGGAAGACATTGATGCAGGCATAGCACAACAACGTAGCAGAACAATGATAAGACTAGTAAGTCATTGTTAAATAATGTATCAGTGTATAAATTTCAGTAACAAATATTTATATCTCAGGGTGGTAGGGTGTTTCTAGGGAGGATTGTTGTCCGCAGAGTTTCAAGTGGGTGCTTGAACATAGGGAGTTGTAGCTTCCATCTGGTTGCATCCAGAAAAACCAGAGTAGTAGGGTGGTGCAAGGGAGAACTATTGTTCTCTATTATACAGGTTGGTGCCTGTGTAATTGGAATTTGGTGCTTCCATCCAGTTGGTGCTAGAACACAAAGGGAGTTGGTGCTTCCTTCTAGTGGGTGCTAGAGAAACTAGAGAGTTGGTTCTCTCAACAAGTTGTTTCTTGTAAAATAGAGGTGGTAGCCTCGAAAGGAGTTGGTGCTCATAAGAATTATAATGTATAGAAAATAAAGACTACTTATCATATCAAGAAGAAGAGGTTTTCTCCCTTTATGAGTTTCCTCAGGAATATCTATCTCTGTATATTTCATGTGTGTGATTGATGTTGAATATTATATTGCTTACTTCCCTGCATTATTGTGATTATCATTGAGTGTTTTGTAATGAGTTTTAAATGGGCATAATTGTTTAAGAACAGTAGCAACTGATTCACCCCCCCCCTCTCAGTTTTCCAATAAACTTATTAGTTTATGGGTTCCAAATATTATAACCTTTGATACAATCTTTATACCCAATAAATATACACTCTCCAGCCTTCTTATCTATCTTACTCTTGTTTTGCTTTGGAACATGAACATAGGCCTCACAACCAAATACCTTGACATGTGTGAGAGAGGGTTTCTTACCAATCCATACCTCGTGTGGAGTCTTGTCACCCAGTGATAATGAGGGTCATATATTGACCAGGTAACATGTAGTACCCACTTCCTCTTCCTAGAATTCTTACCCTAACCCGACACCACTGAGCATGCACCTTGCTATTTCCATTAGCATCCTGTTCAACCTTTCTGCAACTCCATTCTTCTAAGGTGTATAAGGAGTAGGATTATTCCTTGCTATTCTAAATTTATTACATAGTTATTCAAATTCATTCCTGTATAACTCTCCACCATTATCCGTCCTCAACACCTTAATTATTTTCTCTATTTGATTCTCAACAAGAGCCTTAAAGTCTTTAAATATGTCAAAGAATTCAGATTTCTTTCTAAGGAAGTATGTCCAAGTATTCCTCGAGAAATCATCTATAAATGAGACATAATAAACATATTTTATTAATTATGGAACCGACACAGGTCCAAACACATCACTATGCACTAGTTATAAAATTCATTCTTCCCTCATTGCACTAGAGAGGAATATTGCCTGATTCTACTTCCCATATACACAATGTTCACATAAATCAAAATACAGAGTGAAGTTAGACATACCTTCAACCATACCTTTATCATGTATTAGTCAAATACCCTTCTCTCTGATATGCCCCAGTATTTGATGCCACAGCATAACCTTTTTGTTATCAACAAAGCATTGCTCATACACATACATAAAACCGATGAAGAAATGGTCAACAAAAATACAAAATACAACTAATAATGACAGGAGGATCACAATCAATAATGGCAGGATAGTCACAAAAACTATAAAAAATGATCCTGAATTTCCATGCACATTCAACAAAGACAGTGCACACACATCTGCGTGGGATAACACAATGTACAACGTGCACATTGTGTGGGTTGTGTGACTAATAATAAATTAACTCGTGCGGATGCAAAAATAGCTCATTGATGATCTTGTTTTTGCCTCAACCACTTTTTGGATGAAGTAGATCTCGACCATACCCCATCATTTCCCTAAGCTTCCTCCCAGGGATCACTAAAAGGATGGAAGGTACCTTCAAAGGCCTCCCCATTTAGATTGGAAACTAGTTGTGAAATATATAGCAATTCTCCTATAAATAGAGGATCATTTTATGAAAAAAAGGAAGAAGTTTATTGTAGTGCGATTTTGTTCAAATCTTCTTGGAGAAACCATTTCCTCTCTCAAGAAAATTTTGAGAAAGTATAGAAAAGTAAAGTCTTTCCACCTCTTGGGAATCCTTTCCATACATTTCTTCACCATTGTCAAGTTATAATAGGAGAGTAGAAGTTCTATATTGAGGAATTCAAGAGCCCTCCCTTATGAGGAATAGGGTATTCACAAGTCCCACATTTATGCTCTTGGTGTTCTCAAATTAAGAATACTAGTGCTTATTGGATACCAACTCTTTGTGTTCAATATTTTGCATCTATTTTTGATAGTTTTTTAACTCATGTTTCTTTGTTTGTTTTCTCTTTCCTTGATATATGTTTCATTGCTTGCAGGTTTACTAATATGCTAACCATTTTTATGTTTTGTTTATCTAGTCCAACTAAGCAATCAAGGGTCCTCTTTTTTCTCACCCAAGTGACAAAAAGAACCCAACACTTTTTTCCAAAGATTGTAGGAGTTTTTTCTTCTTCAACTCCAATATTAGGAACAACAAAACTATTACACCTATCACTAATAGTACATCCTTGCATCTTATATAGAGTTCCAATCTGAACTCCCTTCAACAACACCATTTCTCCTCAAACTATCCTGTAGGTTTCTTTTTCAAATACTATTTTTACCCCTGCATCGTCCATTTTTCTAGAGAAATCAAATTTCTGGCCAATCTTGGGATGTGAAAAACACTAGGAAGTGTTCTAATCCTTCCATATATGAGCCTCGACTTTACTCTTCCTCATCCTATGATTTTGGTTGCTGAGCCATCACCTAGGAAAACATTACCTCCATCATAAATTGCATATTAACATAACCCCTCCACGTGGGGAGTCATATGAAAGGATGAACTTGAGTCAACCATCCATGCCTCATGATATGCATGTGTTATTGAATAATCCAAGTAAACATCCCGTCCTTCTTACTTGGAGGTATTTTCTTCTGTAGAGGGATCACCTTCCGATCCCTTCACTCTCTCAACGTTTTTGGGTCTGCATTGGTTCTTTAAGTGCCCTTATTTTCCACATCTCCAACATACCTTTAAGAACTTTCTGGTAGATTTAAATCTACCCTTATACTTAGATCTCCCACTTGAGGACTTGGATCTATTTCTATCCTGGGAGCATCCTCTTTCGAATAATACTTACATGCTCTGTCCTTCCATGTTATTCCATATCATCTCCTACGATAACAAAGATGAGACCAACTCATCAAAACTCAAGGTAGTTGTATTAATACCTATGTCCACAGACTATCCCACGATTCTAGTAAAGAGAACAATAAATTGATACACTTATCTTCATCTAAATTTTTAATATCAACAGATAATAACTGACTTATCACAGTATTGAAGGCATCCAAATTCTCTATCACCAAGTCTCTATCTCTCATCTTTAGGTTATACAACTTCTTCCATAGGAACAGTTTATTTACTAGGGACTTAGATTGATAAAATTTCCCCAACTTGTCCCATAACTCCTTGGTTATAGCTTCCCCTGACACATTCAATAATATTGAATCTTAGAGACACAATCAGATTGTGCTCTTCACCTTCTGATCCAACTTTTTTCAGTC
Organism: Picea glauca; assembly: GCA_000966675.3. NCBI lineage: Eukaryota > Viridiplantae > Streptophyta > Pinopsida > Pinales > Pinaceae > Picea > Picea glauca. Next base: position 1,003,843 of record JZKD02S2437547.1, on the reverse strand, counting down.
ATCTGTTGACGTTCTTGTAGGTGCAATACCTGGATCCACCATGATCCACTGATATTTGTCTACCAACAGATCTTCCATCTTGATCTTCCACAACTCAAAAAATTTCCCATTAAATTTCTCTATCTATATTTTTGAACTGCTCGCCATTTCTTTTCACTTGAAGAATCAACACCACAGATCTCCCACTATAATAAGGCTTATCATAGTCCCGAGACAAACCCTTGACCACAAAGGAAACCCCCTAAAGCTAATAATTTCTCTGATACCAAATGTAGATTTTAACCTTGTACAATTATTTACTGCAATTTTTTTTTCATTAAAGTAACAAAAAAGATACAATGGCAAATACACACATTACATAGAGATTTTTCCCCTGGAAACCCAAACCGGGAAAACTAGCATATTTTATATTCATTCACTCCATACATTATTTACAATACAATATACATATAAGATCATGTATCATCCAAAAACCTAATCCAATAAACCAAATTAGTCAACAACCGTAATTCCTTAACTGAAATAGAAAACCGTCGGTGAAAACCATGTGCCAAAAAATGACCCAAAAATAGATGCAAAAAACTACCAATTTTTTTTCGAGGGCGCTCCCCATGAACCCCAACAAATAATATAACACATACCCAACAACAAGAACACAAACAATTGGGTGAGAAACCATCAATATATATATATATCTGTGTGTGTGTACAAAAAAACCTTTTTCTTTCCATTACATGATAGTGTATATATATGTGTGATATACAGTTTACTAATTAGTTATATTGCTTAAATATTTGGTCGGTAAAACCTAACTATATGTTCGACCAACTTCCTAACCAACTACTACAGTCAATTGGACTAGTCGATTGATGGGTCTAGCTGGCAGGGCTGACTAGTCCCTACAACATGTCCCCCTCCTCAATTCCTTGCTCATCCTGAGTAATAGGGGAGTGTGAAAAAAAAAAAAACATTCTATTATGGCCTCTTTGTGGTTATTACAAAATGTCAATGAGAAAGAGAAAAGTAGAAGAAGAAAGAGGATGATGATTTCAGATTTTTTTGGATGTGTTTTCTGATCCTTTGTTGAAATATGCTACTCCTTGGACTCTTTGGAGATACTCGAAGCACTGACCTTGAAGTGGACTCCTTATAGTGTCTTACAGTTTTTGTTGTCTTTAAAATTTGTCTTGTTAGACTATTGCTATCTTCTTTGGTCATATGGTTCTCCACAATTGTAAGAATAAGTTTTTACCATGGAATGATTTGGTTTTACCACAGATGTCTTCATCTCCTATGTCACCAAATATTGTGCACTTGTTATATTTCTTTTATTTTTTCTACGTCCATAGTCATCATGGAGTCCAAACTTAATGACATGGACCTCAAATATGTACTCAAACATGCAATCGTTTGGGTCCAAGCTAGTTGGAAGAATGTCCAACATCTTCCACTCGACCTCAATCTTTTTCCAGTGGAGGATACGGATTCTCAGTGCCTTGAATCTATTGTTGCAAGTTATTGTGCCATGTTGTCCAATTGATAAAACTACATGTTAGGAATAACTCTTAAATGCCCCTCTATGTTTTGTATTGAGTGAATGGTTCCTAAGAGGGGCATTCCTTCCATTATGCATTGTTGAACATCTCCTCCTAATATCTATATCCAATATGGTTGGTTGGATTCTCTCATAGGGAGGGAAGGAGAAAGTGGGTCATCGTCTGCAATGTTCATCATCAACATAGCTTATTTTGGGAACTTCACTGTTTACAGGATGTTTTACTTTGTTATTTTGGTTTTCTTATAAAGGATCTTGATTCGTGTCTAATGATGACAACTGATGAGGTGAAGAGATTCCTAATCTGCAAACATCTCATGCTTGTGTGATTGTACATGTAAAGGAAATGATCATTGTTCCTGGTCAACTGTAAATGATGGTGTAATTAGGTGCATATGGTACGAAGAAATAATGGCAACTGTCTTCTGAGATTCTGTGCAATATTCAACTAATATGTCAGTGTATCCATTATCTATGTGAGATATATTCCTTCTTACCTTTGTTTGATGTCATAGTGTCGTCGTCATGGGCCTAAGGGAAAATGGTGGCTTCAAGTTTGTCCACTTCACTGTATGAGTTGTTCTCCATGTCTGGGTTGGTTCTTCTAGTTTTTTAAAATATTTGGTTCTTAAAATCTGACTATTGATTTCTTTTCTCTTCTCATTTTTGCACGAATGAATGCTTTGATGGATTCCTTTTTCTTAGGTTTTTGTTTTTATTTTATTTTTATTTTTCTTTATTCCATTTTATGACTTAAGTCATCCTAATGGGTTTTCAACCTAGTCGAGTCTTACTGGTTCCTTCACAAAGGTTTTCACCAGTAGAACTTGAGTTTTCTATGTACGATATCTTTTCAAGTGGTCCCCATTGAATAATTTTTTGAAAGGGTGCCCTTGCATCATTTCTAATTGTACTGCTCCAGTGGGTCAGATATCCTTGACCACATGTAGTCCCAACCATGTGGTTTCTAATTTCCTTGGTTTTCCTTTTAGCTGAATTTGATATAATAATACCAAGTATCCATTGTTGTTTTCCTTATTTTTGAGATGTTGGTCATGCCAGGCTTTTTGTTGAATCTTTTGGATTTCTTGATGCTATGCCAACATTATGTCTTCTTATAGTTGATTTAGTTGATATAATCATTTTCATGTGGTAATTATGTGGCCAAAATCTAGGGTTGAGGCTATACGACCCACATTGGCATAGAAGTGTAGTGGGATTACAACTTCTTAACCATACACTAGTTTGAATGGTGCTTCACCAGTTGATATTTTATTTTATATATATATATATATATATA
>JZKD02S2437547.1:981064-992395 GCA_000966675.3 Picea glauca | reverse complement strand
CTATGGTAGTTAGATATAATAAATGTAAGAGGACTTCTTAGAAGGTTCTTCTTCTAGAAGGTTCCTCCTCTAGAATGTTCTTAGGTGATAGTAGCACTATATAAAGGGGTTCAAGCAATGTAATGAGACATGAAGAGAATTATTGTATTTGGAGCGGAAGCTCATTAGGAGGTTGTCCCCTCGAAGAGGCAAGTGAACAGGAGAGGATCCCTTCCATAATAGGATCCATTGTACGGTGTTTCCCTACCTCAAGGGTTTGGTAATAATAAAGTGTGGTTTCTTCTATCTTTTCTCTATGGATCTATTTTGTATTCAGTAATTGTGGTGATTATATTTGTAGATCTATATTGGTTCTTAACAAGTGGTATCAGAGCACTTTCCAGGGCCAAAGAAGGGAATATTGTTAGATCTATTTTGGTACATAACAGGGCTAGACCCAGGGTTCAACGCTTCAACAACACACCAAAAAAACCCTAACTACTATACCTTTCGGCAACACCTGCGAAGGATATGAAGTCTCATGCGAGGTAGAGGAAGGGGGGCTTGTAGGACTCAAGTGTCTGCAACCTAGCTAGGACATAGATCTGTGATCACAATACTTAACAGAGCACTTAACAACTATCATTCAGTAGTCTTTAACCCTTATTCACATCGTAGGTAAAAACCCTAATTACAGAACATCGAAGTATTCATCAAGATCTAACACATCTAGGAACTTAGCACAGAGAAATAGATCAGATCTAGCATTCATTCATATCACTAAGCACTAAACATTCATTCAAAATAATGCACTAAGAAGATAAATACATAAACTCATGGATAGCATAGCACAAAGCACCATAAAAAAGGATATACATGGTTCACCCCCAGTGTAGGGCTACGTCCACCAACTCTTTGTCTTATTTATTATCTTATTTCAATCTTCTTACATGCACAGAGCCACAAAGCCAACTCCGTATAGGACAGGAGATCTGCGTGCACCTCGCTACGTCCTCCTTCCCTGAGTTAGGTGTTGTATTACTGAGAGGGGGGGTGAATCAGTAATAGCATAATTATAATCCTTTTTCTTCAAATGTTATATCAATTTATAATTATTATCCAATAATGAGCAGTAAGAAATAAACAATCACACACATACACAGTACACCAGTGTTTTACGTGGAAACCCAAATCGGTAGAAAACCATGGAATGCTTTTTCTTATATGTCTTGAAGAATTACATTCATTGGAAGCACCAAATTCCTTTGTTTCTAATCATTACTCTGTTCTGAATGTGAATTGCTATATGCACTGCCTGTCTCCAAAATATATCTGTCAATTTGGAATCCATTATCATTGTTTGAGCCATTTTGTGTATTGTCCTGTTCTTTCTTTCAACAACTCCATTATGCTGAGGTTTCCTAGCAATGGAAAATTGTCTTTTTATCCCATGACTGCTGCAGTAGTCCATAAATTACTTTGAAGTGAACTCTCCTCCATTATCAGATCTCAAGAATTTGATTCTTGAATCCATCTCATTTTCAACCATTTCCTTGTAGATCTTGAAGTTTTCAAAAACTTCTGACTTTTTCTTGAGAAAGCAAACTGTAGTCATTCTTGTATAATCCTCAACTAATAACATATAATATCTCTCACATTTTAAGCCCTTTATTGTAGTTGGTCCAAGTAGATCAGTATGCACAATTTCCAGTGGTCTTGTTGTTGAATATTCTTTTGATTTGAACCTGGTCTTTGTTTTCTTTCCTTGTTGACAATTCTTGCATAAAGTGTTGGTTGCTTTTGTGATATGGGGCATTTCTCTGACTGCTTCTCTTTTGTTGACTTTGAAAAGGTTATCAAAATGCATGTGACCCATTCTTCTATGCCATATCCAACTTTCATCTTCCTTTCCTAGACAACACTTTTCATTTCCAATTTCACTTAACACATATATGTTGTTTAAAGTTCTTGCAGTTGTACCGACCAATTTACCTGAACCTTCTTTTCTTATCTCACACTTTTGTGAATCGAAGTAACTTTATGAACTTGGTCACACATTTGACTCACACTTGGAATATTATGTTTCATATCTTCTACCAGTAGAATGTTTTGTGCCTTTTCATTCTTGTTCCCAATTCAGACTGTGTCTTTTCCAATGATTTTGGATGAATTATCATTTCCGAAGGAGACTGGTCCATTTCTTTCCTTTCATAATGTAAGAAATTTTTCTTTATCACCTGTCATGTGTTTTGAACACCCATTGTCAACATACCAACCGTGTTTCTTTTTCTTAGTTATTAGAGAAATTGTGCATTATTCATTGCTATATTGATCTTGATTTCTTATCCATGTCATTTTTTGAGGTTCCTGTTTGTGACTGTTGTTATTTTATTGAGGTACTTTAGGAAGGATTGTCATTCTGCAATCTTTGGCCACGTGTCCAAAATTGTTACATTTGTAACATTCCACTTCAGTGCTCAAGGATTCAAACCTATAGTAAATTCTTCTTTGCGTTTCACTAGGTCTTCTTGAATAACCCCTTTGTGTGTGACTCTCAAAGTTGTTATTGTTCTTCTTGTTAGCTCTGCAATTTACATCTTTATGTCCAAAATTATTACATGCATAACATAAACCAAACAAAATATTTTGGTACCTAGGGGTTGAATATCTTCTGAAAGGAGGTGCTCTTATGAATCCTTCTTCTTCTTGAGTCCCGTCTTTCTTTTGTTGATTCTGAAATCTGAATCTTCTCGGTGGAGGAGTGTCCCTGTAATCTTCCTTGTATATATTCCTATCCCCTTTGATTGTTTCTGCATAACTTTTTGGATTTGTTTCTTGCTCTGTTGTTTTGGAGCTTGATCCCTTTCCTGTCTGATTGTATCCAAGTCCAGACTTTTCAAGATGATATTTTTTACTGTTGATAATGTCATCCAGAACATTTGAGCTATTTTGCATATTTTTCTTTTGAATATCCTTTCTTAGTGTGACAATCTTTGCTTCTAAATTTCCAATGATCTTGTCATTTTCTTCTAGTTGTTATTTGAGTACTTCTTCAATTCTTGTATCTTCTTCTATTTAAACCTTCAATTTTGAGATCATTTGTTCTAGTTCTCGAGTGTCATTTTTCATTTCTAGTTCTACTTGTAGTTTCTTGTTTGTCTTATTTTCTCTTCTAATAACTTCTATGGCACACATTAATTCTTCTCTATAGTCAACTTCTGCCTCTTCAATTTCTTCTTCAACTTCTTCTTCGGCTTCTTCATATTCTTCTTTGAAGTCTTCTTTGTCAAAGTATTTTACTACCATGAATACAACTCTTCCTATCTCACTATCACTGACTTCATCTTCATCTGATGATGAGATGTCTTCTTTGATGCATAAGCTTTTCTTGCAATATTTCTTTGTAGTTCTTTTTCCTTTATATGTTTTTTTGCCTTTTGAGTAACCTTCATCATTTCTCTTTTTCTTGTGGGGACATTTCTTAGAAAAATGACCAATACCATCACAATTAAAACAAATTGGAGGAAACTTGCCTCTATACCTACTGTTGGTTCCCTTGTTCAGTGTTTTGACGAAGTTGGCCACTTCTTCATCATCTTCTGAGATGTCACTGCTGCTGCTATATTATTCTTGCTCCTTTTTCTTTTTCTTTGATATTTTGGATGCTTTGAAGGATGCTTCTTTTACATCTGGATTTTCCTGTTCAGTTCTCATCTCATATGTTATGAAGATTCCATGCAGTTCGTCCATGCTTATTGAGTTTAGATCTGATCTTTCTTCTAGTGTTGATATCTTAGGGTTGAATCTCATAGTAAGAGATCGTAGTACCTTTTGAACAATTACAGATTATTCAATTTCTTCTCCCAATACTATGATTACATTCAGTGTTTCATCGACTCGTAAGAAGTAGGCTATGATATCTTCATATTCCTTCATTTTTAGTTGTTCGAACTGACCTCTGTAAGTTTGAAGCTTTGCTTCTTTGACTTTTGAATCTCCTTCACAAATATTTTGAAGCTTGTCCCAAATCTCTTTAGCAGATTTACAATGTGAAAATTTGGTGAATACCGTATCACTCAAACCATTCAAAAGTGCATTTTTGGCTTTGGAATTATTCTCACTGAGTTTCACTATTTTGTCATTTGTTGGTGGAATTGCTAGTGTTGTGTATCCATCTACAATTGATTGCCAAACTTGAAATCTCTGTGCCTGTATATATGTTTTCATCCTTATGCTCCAAAAAACATACTTCTGCCATCAAACTGTGGTATTCCATTTTTATACGAGTTGGTACTCTCCATGATCTACCTTTCAGTGGTTAAACTGATTTCTGAAGGAACCCACTCTGATACCAATTGTTGGATTAATGAGAGGGGGGGTGAATCAGTAATAGAGTAATTATAAACTTTTTTCTTCAAATGTTATATCAATGTAGAATTATTATCCAATAATGAGAAGTAAGAAATAAACAATCACACACATACACAGTACACCAGCGTTTTACGTGGAAACCCAAATCGGGAGAAAACCACATAATGTTTTTTCTTATATGTCTTGAAGAATTATATTAATTGGAAGAACCAACTTCCTTTGTTTTCTAGCTGCAACTGGAAGGAGGCTCCAACCCCCTAGTTTCTTAGGCTACAACCTGAGGGAATCTCCAACTCCCCAATTCTCTAGCTACAACCAAAAGGAGGCTAGAACCCCCTATTTTATTTGGATACAACTGGAAAGTGGATACAACTACCTGTCCTTGCCCCGTCCTGCCACCTTGAAGTAGAAGTAGAATGATGGAACCACTATCACTGTGAGATATACCACTGTAAACCTGTACAAATAAATCTGAACCATGCATCAACCATGCATCAACCTGTAATAAACTTGTACCATAAACAAGTGCGTCAACCATGCACCAGCCTATACCAAACAACCTGTAATCAACATGTACCATACATGTACCTTAACCAAAATCCCTCATCAATTTAATCATCCAAATATGATTTGTAAATCTGTAATAGACCTAGTGTATATGATCACATGCCTGCAAACCTTTCTTAACTTTGACAACAAGAGAGTAGCATCTTCATCAAACTTCTCACATGACTAGTTTTTGGATTAGTCAACAACCCTAACTTAAAATGATGATAACTTTGTACCTGTAGTGAATGAAGATCTGAAACTGATCTACAATGTTCTTCAATGTGTTTAATGAAATTCCTCCAGGTTTCACTACTTTGAACCTCTCAGAGAAGGAGTTATAGAAAAAATGGCATACCTTGCTGAAATCTGGCTTATTCTAGAGAGTGACCTTGTAGAGCATGCCCCGCACAAAATATTTGTTGAATCGATATGAAAATTTTACACAGAATACTAAAGAATATACTCTAACCAACACATTTTGTTTCACTAAATTGGGATCTGTTATGAAGAAGTTATGACGTTTCTACCTGAAACACCTGTTTTTGACTAGTTTCAGGACTAGCCACAAACCCTATTTTCCATGTAGTGTAACTCAAAAAATGCAACGACCCACAAGATGAATTTTTTACCATAGATACTTGGATATGTTTCCTCAATGGGATAGAAATTTCAAGGTTTGAATCATTATACAAAGAATTTATGTTGAAAATGGTGAGATGACCTGAAACAAACATACCTTAAAAAGCACCATCAAAAGAATTTATCCTTCCTTGCATTTCGGCCTTCTTTTCTTCACATTGGCTAAGAATTTTGGCTTAGATATCCTTGGTTACCTTAGACACCTATAGATATTCAATATACTCAAGTGTGATTAAAATGAGAGATCCTTTCCTCTTATTTATACTCTCCAAGTAGCTTCCTTAAAAACATCTTCTAGGTCACTTGGCCCAACTTTCCTTATTTTAGCGTTAACCCACTTCTAGTTTCTCCATTAAATTTATTATTGAAACAATTTATTTTGTATTCACTTTGAATTATAGTACACTCATCACTTCACTTTATTATTTTCCTTTTTAAATCCCTTAAACCACTTTGACTACTTTGACCTTTTGGGGCTTCTAGATGACATGTGAGGGTCCTCCAACTTCGTAAGGCCATAACTCTCAAACCGTGAGGAGTTATGTGACGTTCCACAGACCAATAGAAATGGAATGAAATCTACTATCCATATAGAATATTATTATCTTAAAATATATCATAACTCATACTATTATCCATAAAACAAACTTGGGTCCATTACCCAAACCTGGGGTCTCCAACTTCTCATGGCCATAACTCTCTAGCCGTGAGGAGTTATGTGATGTTCCACATACCAATAAAAATGGAATGAAAAGAATTATCCATCTTGGATAGTTTACCTAAAAAATTAATTTTCCTTCATCTCATTATTCCACAATCAAGGATGGGTTCTCTTACTCCGCAAAGCATCTTCCCGTGAGGGCTTTCACCATAAGGGGACCACTTTGGAGTTCATCCATATTTACTTCTTATCAACCATGACAAGACAATAATGATTCATCTTTACATGAAACAATATTGGGTCCATTACCCAAACCTTTGTCTTTCAGATATTTCTTCAAGGGTTGACATCAATGACAACCAACCTTAATCAACATTAGGTCCAAGCACCAAGACTTTACATAGTTTGTGCACAAAGCAATTACAAACACTTACACTTAGCCTTGCAAGCCTTAACACATCTTATTGCACGTAGATAACATTAGAACTAAGCCATCATCCTTTCTTACATCACCTAGCTACTTATTTATACATTATAAAAGGGGCCTAAACATGGGTAAACCCATGGGCCGACATCCCATACTCGTTACATAAACCCTAAACCCAAAAATCCTACAAAAAGTGGGCGAGATCCCGTGATTTCTACTTCGCCTGGGTTCTTCATCTTCGACCAACTTGTCTAAATCCCAAAAATGGTCAAACATGACCAAGGTTCTCCAAAAATTGGTCAAGGGCCAACAATGGGGTTGTGTTGTCTTTTAATTTCCAATGCATATGGCACTCAGTCGATTCTAACTTCAATTGAAATTGTGGTGCTCTTTTCTTTCCTTGCACATAGCAATCAATGTTTATACCATAATGAATGAATGGAAAAAAAGGGGCTTGGAAAAATGTTGCATTGCAAAAGAAGGATGCAACACACCCTCCACAAAGTAATCCAAAGATGAGACAATATAAGCACTTGATATGTCAAGAACCCCATGCCAAAAAGACTTACCCCAATCCACCTAATACTCACTAAATGACCTAGAGAGGGTCTTCTTGGGAAACACTCCTTGACTTGGGGATCGGTCTACCCAATAGGACACCATGAAACCCCTCCCATACTTAAATTTGAAAAAAATTATAAGTTCTTTGATCATTTGTTTAGTTTGAAAAAGGGGATTTGATGCACATGTTTGGGTGGTTATTTTATATAATGTTTGGGTGGCTATATCAATGTAGAATTATTATCCAATAATGAGAAATAAGAAATAAAAAAATCACACACATACACAATACACCAGTGTTTTACGTGGAAACCCAAATCGGGAGAAAACCACATAATGTTTTTTCTTATATGTCTTGAAGAATTACATTCATTGAAGCACCAACTTCCTTTGTTTTCCAGCTGAAAATGGAAGGAGGCTCCAACCCCCTAGTTTCTCAGGCTACAACCTAAGGGAATATCCAACTCCCCAATTTTCTGGCTACAACCATAAGGAGGCTACAACCCCCTATGTTATCCGGCTACAACTAGAAGGTGGCTACAACCACCTGTCCTTGCCCCCTCCTGTCACCAAGTAGAAGTAGAATGATGGAACCACTGTCACACTATCACTGTGAGATATACTGCTATAAACTTGTACCAATAAATATGAACCATGCATCAACCTATAATCAACCTGTACCATAAACAAGTGCATCAACCATGCACCAACCTGTACTAAACAACCTGTAATCAACCTGTACCATACATGTACCTTAACCAAAATCCCTCATCAATTTCATCATCCAAATATGATTTGTAACTCTGTAATAGACCTGGTGTATATGATCACATGCCTGTAAACCTTCCTTAACTTTGACAACAAGAGACTAGCATCTTCATCAAACTTCTCACATGACTAGTTTTTGGATTAGTCAACAACCCTAACTTGAAATGATGATAACTTTGTACCTGCAGTGAATGAAGATATGAAACTTATATACAATGTTATTCAATGTGTTTTATGAAATTCCTCCAGGTTTCACTACTTTGAACCTCTCAAAAAAGGAGTTATAGCAAAAATGGCATACCTTGTTGAAATCTGGCTTATTCTAGAGAGTGACCTTGTAGAGCATGCCCTGCACAAAATATTTGTTGAATCGATATGAAAATTTTACACAGAATACTAAATACTATACTCTAACCAACACATTTTTTTTCACTGAATTTGGATCTGTTATGAAGAAGTTATGATGTTTCTACCCGAAACACTTGTTTTTGACTAGTTTCAGGACAAGCCACAAACCCTATATTCCATGTAGTGTAACTCCAAAAATACAACGACCCACAAGATGAATTTTTTACCATAGATACTTGGATATGTTTCCTCATTGGAATAGAAATTTCAAGGTCTGGATCATTATAGAAGAAAAGTTATGTTGAAAATGGTGAGATGACCTGAAAAAAACATACCTTAGAAAGCACCATCAAAAGAATTTATCCTTCCTTGCATTTCGGCCTTCTTTTCTTCACCTTGGCTCAGAATTTTTTCTTAGATATACTTGGTTACCTTATAAACCTATAGATATTCAATATACTCAAGTGTGATTAAAATGAGAGAGACTTTCCTCTTATTTATACTCTCCAAGTAGCTTCCTTAAAAACATCTTTTAGGTCACTTGGCCCCACTTTCTTTATTTTAGGGTTAACGCACTTCTAATTTCTCCATTAAATTTATTATTCAAACAATTTATTTTGTATTCACTTTGAATTATAGTACACTCATCACTTCACTTTATTATTTTCCTTTTTAAATCCCTTAAACCACTTTGACTACATTGACCTTTTGGGGATTCTAGATGACATGTGAGGGTCCTCCAACTTCATAAGGCCATAAATCTCAAACCGTGAGGAGTTATGTGACGTCCCACATACCAATAGAAATGGAATGAAATGTACTATCCATATAGAATACTATTATCTTAAAATATATCATAAGTCATACCGTTATCCATAAATCAAACTTGGGTTCATTACCCAAACCTAGGGTCTCCAACTTCTCATGGCCATAACTCTCTAACCGTGAGGAGTTATGTGATGTTCCACATACCAATAAAAATAGAATGAAAAGAATTATCCATCTTGTATAGTTTACCTGAAAAATTCATTGTCCATCTCATTATTCCACAATTAAGCATGGGTTCTCTTACTCCGCAAAGCGTCTTCCCGTGAGGGCTTTCACCATAAGGGGACCACTTTGGAGTTCATCCATATTTACTTCTTATCAACCATGACAAGACAATAATGAGTCATGTTTACATTAAACAATATTGGGTCCATTACCTAAACCTTTGTGTTGCGGGGATTTCTTCAAGGGTTGACATCAATGACAACCAACCTTAATCAACATTAGGTCCAAGCACCAAGCCTTTACAGAGTCTATGCACAAAACAATTACAAACACTTACACTTAGCCTTGCAAGCCTTAACACATCTTATTGCACGTAGATAACATTAGCACTAAGCCATCATCCTTTCTTACATCGCCTAGATACTTATTTAGACATTACAAAAGGGGCCTAAACATGGGTAAACCCATGGGCTGACATCCCATACTCGTTACATAAACCCTAAACCCAAAAATCCCACAAAAAAGGGGTGAGATCCCATGATCTCTGCTTTGCCTGGGTGCTCTGTCTTCGACCAACTTGTCAAAATCCCAAAAATGGTCAAACATGACCAAGGTTCTCCAAAGATTGGTCGAGGGCCAACAATGGGGTTGTGTTGTCTTTTAATTTCCAATGCATATGGCACTCAATCGATTCTAGCTTCAATTGAAATTGTGGTTCTCTTTTCTTTCCTTGCACATAGCAATCAATGTTTATACCATAATGAATGAATGGAAAAGAAAGGGCTTGGAAAAAAGTTGCATTGCAAAAGAAGGATGCAACACACCCTCCACAAAGTAATCCAAAGATGAGACAATATAAGTGCTTAATATGTCAAGACTCCCATGCTGAAAAGACTTACCCCAATCCACCTAATACTCACTAAATGACCTAGAGAGGGTCTTCTTGGGAAACACTCCTTGACTTGGGGATCAGTCTACCCAATAGGACACCATGAAAACCCTCCCATACTTAAATTTGAAAAAAATTGTAAGTTTTTTTATCATTTGTTTAGTTTGAAAAAGGGGATTTGATGCACATGTTTGTGTGGTTATTTTATTAAATGTGGTTTACTTGGAATGAGACATGTGAATTGTGGACCCTTGGAGGGTGTACTTGTTTGTATTTATAGGACCTTTCTCGGTAAAAGGAATTCATGGAGAAACTAAGCCAGTTGGACCTCCATAGGGGCTTGACGACCCATTGGTTGGATGTATCACCCCACTCATTGGAGGCTTTAGAAGATGAACGTTGCATTTAGGAAGGTGACTTTAGAACTTGAACGATGACCCTCCTATGCCTAAACATCCCTCTTGGAAGGAATGACATTACATTTTGAAGGAACATTGGCATGATTGACACATTTGGTGATGTTATGGGATTAAAGCCCCACCCTATTGCTTGAATTGGGGATGATGTGTCACTCTTCTAGCTTGACGTCCTAACCTTTGGAGGATTTTCCATCACATGCGCCACCTTCAAGAGGCTTTGTATGGGATAACATCTCATCATTTAATTAGTTTCCATCATTGTGTACCCTTTGTGGACAAAAAAAGGAAAAATTGCTTGCTAATTAAGCATTGTAACTTAGATTTTATGCCTAAATTTATGGATTTAATTGTAAAGTGGAAAAACATGACTTGAGTTTCATCCTAGATACTATTGGCTCTCTTCTATGGTAAGGGTGTCATAATTTTCCAAGTGATTAAGATTTTTTCAGGTAGCGTTGTTCATTCGAAAGAAACAACTATTGCTCCTTTTGTGGTTGTTCTTGTTGTTGTTCCTTTCCTTTGAAAGTAATGATTTTTCACCAACAACACATACGTTTAGCCACCCCTTTGCGTACAGATTTCATTAACTAATTTTCAATGGCAACACTTCTAATCATCATGGTAACGATCTATCATTTTCTTTTTGTGGACTATCTAGCATACCTTATCAAATTGTCCATGGATTGATTTTTCCGAATTGCCTTAATATTGTTCATAATATTTAACC
>JZKD02S2437547.1:931575-964221 GCA_000966675.3 Picea glauca | reverse complement strand
TGATGATTCACCTGATGTTGATCAAAGCTCATATCGATCAATGATAGGAAGCCTGTTGTACATCACAACATCTCACCTAGACATAATGCATGTTGTAGGAATGGTAGGAAGATATTAGGCTACACCTAAACAGAGTCATTTGCAAGCTATCAAAAGGATATTCAGGTATTTAAAAGAAACAATGACTTATGGTCTGTGGTATCCTAGAAATCAAAGTCTTCAGTTGACTGCTTATTCAGATGTAGATTGGGCAAACTGTGTTGATGAGAGAAAAAGCACCAGCGGAGGAGCATTCTTCTTGGGTGACTCCCTAGTAGCCTGGCTTAGTAAAAAGCAAGGTTCCATTTCTTTATCAACCACAGAGGAAGAGTAAATTGTTGTTGCTACCTGTTGCACTCGGGTATTGTGGATGATTTAGACACTTGCAGACTTAGAGGTAAAATACACTGCACCGATCCCAATTCATTGTGATAACACTAGTGCCATCAATGTGTCTGAAAATCCTGTCTTCCACTCCAAGACCAAACATATTCCCATAAAATATCATTTTCTGAGAGAGCAGGTCCCCAATCAGATTGTTCAGGTCCATTACATTCCCACTATAGAACAAATTGCAGACATCTTTACTAAACCCCTAGCCAAGACACCATTTGAATATCTCAGACAGAAGCTGGGTTTCATTTCATTTCACACCTAAAAGAGTCCATATTGTTAGGGGGATTTTTGTATTGTTTGAATATCGAATGCCTCCTAAAATTACTGCAACAGCCCAGGGGGAGCATGTCTCTTCTTTGACATTGATGTCAAAGGGGGAGAAAAGAATTTAGGTGCCTTAGTTGCCATCAATGACAAAGGGGGAGATTGTTGGCATGTTTTACAGGCAACATATGCTTGTCATTGATGGCAAGTACAGCAGCGATGATGGTTTGAGTACAAGAAGAATGTAACATATGGGCACCAGAAGCAGTTTGGGAAGAATAGACGGGCACCAGAAGTAGTTTGGGAAGACGCTGCAGAGCAAGCTCGATAAGATCAGAAGAGATAGTGTAGAGGTTGGTTGGCATGCTTTATAGGCAGTATGTGCTTGTCATTGATGGCAAGATCAGAGTATGCAGTGAAGGAAAAACAAGAACAAAGTACGCTCGGGAGGAGAAGCATCAGTGATCGTTGTATCCCATCCTGAATTCCCAATGGCTGTCAGATCTGAATGTAGATAAGAAGAGCATGCTGAAGAGGAGGATAGATCTCAGGCATTAGATCCAAGCACAGGATCCAACCATAGTTGGATCAAGTAGAACCTGCATGTTCTTTAAAGTGCAAGGAGCAGTGGGCATACAAAATCCCGAAAGAAGGAGGAACATCCATTTAAAGGCAAGACATGTGGACACAGATCAACATTTCGCTGATTGGAAAGTCAAAGGAATGAAATTCTCCAACCTTTCAATTGTGATATGCGAAACTGCGATATAATCTTGACCATTGGATCGAGGACAAATATGGACCGTTGATCAGACACAATGAAGGATTGTGGAGTTGCAAAATCACGATAAAATCTTGACCGTTGATCCAAGAGGGACACATGGGGAAAGATCGTCATTTCGCTGATTGGAGAGTCAAAGGAACGGGGTTCCCTAACCTCTCGAAATCGCAATATGCGAAATTGCGACTTAACCACAGCCGTCAGATCAAGATGTGATCTGCACCGTTGATCCAACTCCATGTTGGAGTTTCGCGGATCGAGAGTTGGAGATGTCAAGTAATATCAATCGCGATATGCGAAATCGCGATGTAATCTGAGCCGTTAGATCAAGGTTTGATCCGGACCGTTGATGCCAGTCCATGTCAGAGTTTCGCGGATCGAGAGTTGAAGATGTCAAAGAATAATAACCACAGGAATCTCAAAATCACGATATGCAATATTGCGATTTAATCACAGCCATCAGATCAAGATGTGATCTGGACCTTCGATTCGACTCACGTCAGCAAACCACGTTGGCTAGGAACATGTGGCACAACCAGGTAATGACAAGTGTCAAACAGATTCAACATTTCAAGCACATGTAAGTCACGAATCGGGGTGACACATGGCAAGTATTCGACACGTGTGACATCAACAGGTTTACACCACTTCGGAGTTTCAAAAATTGGGAGATAGAGATGTCAAGAAACTCTCAGCATCAAGAGTCCAGAAATGCCAAATTGTGAAACGCTCAAATCCCATCAATCGTCCATCTCTGGGGGTTATGTGGATCGTTGATCTGACTCCCTTTCGGAGTTTCATGGATCGAGATTTGGAACCATCAAAACATTCACCACAGGAATGTCGAAATCGCGATATGCAAAATCGCAAAATGATCTAAGCCGTCAGATCAAGTGTTTATCAAGACCATTGATCCCATGCCATTTCAGGGTATTGGGGATCATGAACTGGAGAGTCGAGATGCCTCATCTCTAGACTCAAGAAATGTGAAATCGCGAAAGCGCCTTATGCATAAGTCTGTGGTCACAGACCTTGGTCACATCAACGAGAGATGGAGGAAAGAGCTAGAGCAACCAAGCTCCGTTTCGGGGATCGTGACTGGGAATGTCGAGATGCATGGCCACATGAATGTCGAATTTCCAAATGCCGAAATGACAAAATGAATGAAAAATCCCATGGAATCAATCCAACGGTGCAGGTGAATTAGAACAAGATCGGAGGGCTACTGTAGCACGTTGCTATATAACTGCTAGAAATCATTGATGGTCTCTACTAGAGAATTTGAAGAGACCTCTATGTGATCGCCAGAGAAGATGAAGAGTCTCTAAGCTTCATCCAATGAAGCAAGACAATTATTAGGGGGATTGATAGATGGATAAGCGTTGAAGCCTGTAACTGAAACAAAAGGCATGAGCTCGACTGTGCCAGAGAAGACAAGGAGTCTCAATTGCCAGAGAGGCTGAGGATTCTTAGCAGAACACCCAGTGATGCTGACCGCATGGTGGGAACCACTAGAGAAGCTAAAGAGTTGTGATGATCAGGAAAATCACTCGAGATGTGTAGAAGATTGGGCGCGGTGTGAGCATGCAGTGGCATAAAAAATATTGCATGCACAAGGAGCACAGATACTATAAGAATGTTGAACAAAGAAGAGATGGGGGTTGTTGTCATGGGGAAGATTCAGATGTGGACAAGGAGGAAGAACATAGGAGTAGAAATTCTCAGTCAAGGAATGGTGCATTGAAGGGATATGCAGCTTATAGAATAAGAGGCAGAAGAGGAGGAAGTGCTAGAGGCGTGTAGAAGACACTGATGCAGACAAAGCAGAGTAGTGTAACAAAACAACGACAAGGCTGGTAAGCCATTGAATAACTTTATATCAATGTAATAAGTTTAAGTATCAAGGAATTTATATACCGGGGTGGTTGGGAGGTTCTAGGGAGGACTGGTGTCCTCAAAGGTTCAAGTGCGTGCTTGAACACAGGGAGTTGGTGCTTCCTTCTAGTTGGTGCTAGAGAAACCAGGGATTTGGTGCTTCCTTCTAGTTGGTGCTAGAGAAACCAGGGGGTTGGTGCTTCCTTCTAGTGGGTGCTAGAGAAAATAGAGAGTCAGTTCTCTCGGCAAGTTGCAGCTTGCAAAAACAGAGGTTGTAGCCTCACAATGAGTTGGTGCTCATATGTATGATAATGTAAAGAATGTAGATAATACTTATCATATAAAGAAAAAGAGGTTTTTACCCTGTAAGGGTTTCCTCGGGAATTATCTATCTCTGTCTTTCTCATATATGTGACTGATGATGAATGTGCCTTTGTTTATTTCTCTGCATTATTGTGATCATCATTGAGTGCCTTGTAAAGATTTCAAAAGAAGCATAATTTTTTAAGCACGGTAACAACTGATTCACCCCCCCTCTTAGTTTTCCAACAGTAGCATGATTACACTGTATTCCCAAGACAATTGTGTTTGATAGAGACCCGAAATTCACCTCAAAATTTTGGAAAGGCTTATTCAAAGGGTTCGGAATGAATATGAACTTCAGCACAACCTATCATCCAGAGTTTGATGGGAAGACAGAGAGAGTGAACTAAGTGATAGAAGATATGCTAAGGATGTATGTGATGGAAAAACCATCTAAATGGGAAGACTACCTACATTTGGTGGAATTTGCCTACAACAATGGGTATTAAGCATCACTGAAGATGAGCCTGTTTGAAGCACTTTATGGAAGAAAGTGCAACACCCCAGTAAGCTGGGATAACCCAGTTGATAGGGTAGTGGTTAGGCCAGAGTTTCTCAAGGAAATGGAAGAACAAATGTTGAAGATTAAGCAGAATTTGAAGGCTTCCCAAGACAAGAAGAATATCTATGTTGATAAGAACAGAACCCACAGGGAGTTTAAAGTGAGTGATCATGTTTTCTTGAAATTGAAAGCCAACAAAAGTTCCCTGAAGCTGGGAAATTGTTCCAAGTTGGCAGTCATATATTGTGGGCCATTTGAAATCCTAGAAAGGATTGGACTAGTTGCATATATGCTTGCATTGCCTGCATCCATGACTATACATAATCTGTTTCATATTTCATTACTTAACAAATATATACCTGATGCTAGTCATGTAATTGATTAGAATGTGATTTATGTGGAGAAAGAAGGCATCTTGCAGGTGCATTTGGTGTGAATATTGGACTGAAAGAGCACACATCTCTGGAATCGAGCCATAGGGATTGTAAAGGTTCAGTGGACCTGGTATGGTCCCGATGACGCAACATGGGAGCATGACGATGTTATGCGGACATAATACGCACATCTTTTTGAATATTTTGAAAATATTGTTGATGTTGTGTAAATAATTTATACTGAGGATAGTGAAAAAATAAGGGGAGGGGATTGTAATATCCCCAAGGAAGATCTCCAGTTGTATTTATGAATTGTAAACATGTTTTGTAGGCTAGTGAGCCTAGCAATTACAATATGGTAAGCTTATGTGTTATTAGGCTGGAAATCCTAGGTGTTCAAGGCCAAGAGCATGTTTTTGTACATGTAACTATTCATATCAATAATATAAAAACATCGTTATGTGTAGACCGACCATGAAGAAAGAGTGATGGGTGACTAAGATTCCACTAGGTTGGGTAAGGGAGAGGGGGATAAGAGGTTGGAAAGAGGGGCTAAGCTTAAGGGCTTAATTCCAAAAGAATAATAATTTATTATTATTTCAAAAATTGATTAGAAGGATATGCTTTTTCATCCTAAGTTATTTTGGGAGGATGGGTGAATTCCAAATGGAAAGGAACATGCTTCATGGGAGACATCTGTTAGCTCAGGCACATGAAATTTAAGCTGGAAAGCCATCTTGTTGGGGGGTTCGCCTCCCATTCTTCCATCCTCACTTGTTTGGCTTCTGTCGTCAACCTCTACATCTTCACACACCTCTAAACCACTAATTGGGGAAGTCAACCTGTGTTTCCCTATAAAGCCCAACATATCTGCACTTGACAAAACTGAGCCATACTCTACCTTACATAATTTTTTGTTGTTGCCATTCCCTGAGCTATATTGAACCTTTGTTGTTGTCCTCACCTTGCTAGAACTGAGTTGAAGATCGGTTGAAGAGGCGGGTTGTCAGGCCTATGGTTGAAGAGGCAGGTTGTCATTCCTGTGAGCAACTCTTTCCAGGTGAGAGAGTTTGGTGGGAAGTTATTTTCTCCTAGAGAGAGTCCAACACCAGCTATGGAGCTTTGAGAATTCTTGATTTGGCCTATTGTAGAGACCCTAAAAGGGGAAGTGGAGTAGCCGATGGACTATGGAACAGTGAAGGTGCATATTCTTGGGGTAGAATAGGCATGTGGGGAATGAGAGTTCATGAGTAGTGGGCATAAGAAGGCTCCTAGAGTGAATCCTTCCAATTGCACTGTGCAGTTTCCTGTAACCTTAGCATAGTCTAGGATTCCCTTGCCCTAGGTGGATCTTAGTGCTAGCCCGGGGGTGACCCACTGCTGAGCATGATGAGAAGCATGGTCTAAGGCTGGGAGGTTCGTGGAAGGTATGCACATAGTTGGTGTACTTCAATTGAAAGATGAGTATATATATCTATGATCATTTACATACTGTGTATATGTACATGTGTTATAATTGATGAATATTTCTTCTATATGTTGTTATATTACAGGTTTCTCCTGTGAAGTACTGCATGTATGCTTTTACAGTTATTTCCGCACTAATATATGTATGAACAGAATATGTTGTCTATTTAGGTTTATATTTATATGCATATGAAAATTTCAATTTATATGAGTAGTGTGCATCGACCTGGGTGGTCAGGACGTCACAATAGGTATCAAAGCTAGTTGAGCTAATTGAAGTGTGTGATAGTGGTGCTTCCTAACCTGTTGGTGGTTGGGGACACCATAGAGTTGTAGCACTTCTTGTTGGGTTTCTGTGAAATTAGAGTGCAAGGTATTGAAGCGAGATTCCAAGTCTTAGCTACATGTGTGGGCCATGATGAAGAGGGAACATGAAAAGGGGTGGGTGGGACCACACAGAAAATGGGTTATGGGTTAAGTGTATCACAATTATCAGGGTGATGAGTTGAATTCAATGGGGTAAAGCCCCAATAAGGGTGTTGGAAGGGGGTCGAGTCCATAAGAAAAAAAATTTGTTGAAAAATGATAGGTATGAATGCGATAAGGATGAAGAGAGAAATCCAACAGGATAGGTCTCAAATAATGGTGCCAACAGGATCCATACTTTGTTTTTTTACTCATGCGGAGTAATACTTTGATTTGAAGAATACTACAGTGATGAAATTTCCAAATGCTTAATAGGAAGAAATGTGTAGTAATTTCACAATCTGAATGTAGGAGACACAGTTGTGCGACAATAGATCTTGTTTGTTCTGTTTTTTTTTTCTTTCCCAAGGGTTAGGGTATTCAAGGGTTCTACAGACAAGGGTTTTCCTTGTGTTTTATCTCTCTGATATACATGCGGGGTCCAACAATAGTACTCAACCCAATATCTTAGGGCACCAACTAAGGATTATAGATTATAGAGAATCTTCCTGAGTGTTGTTCTTGATGGCACTATAATAGTCAGGCGGCCAATTGGTTTATCTATGGAGGGATTCATGAGATCTAGGCTGATCCGTATACATGTATTGTTTGATGTGATACCACTCGAAGGGGTACCAACAGGGGTTACAAGGGTGGCCAACAGATGTGATCTTAAGTTTCACTTGTATTTCCTACATGTATGAATCCCTGACCACGGGTTTATGCATGTAACGATAGATCTTTGTAGCTTAAAGACATCGGAATATGTCTCTACCCTAAAAAAACTTTAACCCACAATTTTTTTCCGAGGAAGGTTATCTGGTACCACTTGTAATATTCCATATATAAAATAGTATGCAGAACATAAATAATTATCTAGAAATGGAAGATAAACAATGATATAACCAGAACAACACCACAATAATACCAAAATAATACCAGAATAATACCGGAAAGAGCACTTTGGTTACTGAGAGCAATGTTCACTTTCCTCTTCGAGGGGGAAACCTCCAGTCGCGTAGAGATCTATTACAATAATAACCAAGGCAAAACTTCCCATACCCTCGACTCTTATTTATACTAATGGGTGTTTGGAGATTTTGTATTTCTGTAACCATTTGCATGCAATGTTGCAGATGAAATTTCAGTGATAACAAATTCCCCCTGATGTGTGAGGTTAGGAGCACACATATAGCCAAAATACATCAATGTTTCTTCTCCTAAGAGTACCATTGTAGGGAAGAGTGTTGATAAGAACTGCAAGAGCGATCCTGTCAGAGGGAGAGGGGAAACTGTGAGACCCAAATCTGTCTATAGAGAGAGAAAATAAAATTTGTATACAAACGAGGCGGGCATGCCCCATGCTCATTTCATGTAACTCAAACATGTAAGAAAGTAAGTGAAGTTGTATGCTGATGGAGATAACTACAGTGCCCTCCAAGGTGGTTTGATAATGGCAAATGACAATTCTGATGGTGAACATACTCTAAAAAAGAGGTAAGGACACCTATAAGAAGTGTCGATGACTTGTAGGCATTGATGGCCTAAGAAATTCGAAAGTCTTCAGTGAGTATATAACAACTGCAATAGTTTCATAGTAAGACCCAACGTAACATGAGATTTTTGTTGAAGTCAAATGTTTATGGGGGTCAACGACATTAGAGAGCAATGATGGTTCTCTCTGTGTCATCCGAGACTCCTCATTGTAAAGGTAATGAGAGTCAAGATATTGTCACCCTTCGGGAAACTGTGATGATGTCGACAGAAAGGGAGACATGACTCCAAGAAGCAAAGGGCTTCATGAAATCCACTAGATAAGATCAGGAACTGATATGGAACTGATATGGAACATGAATAAATTCAGGATGTGGTGAGACTCAAGACTTCCCTTGGTTGGGGGTATGTTTGAAATATGATTGGGAACGACCGTGAAACGGTATCTAGTGTTAGGGGGACAACTAGACATGGGGTTAAATTGTGCTAGAGGCGTGACAAAGTGGACAAACTAAGATATCAGGGGTACATGGTTTGTGGGATACTCGGGGTTTATGGACGATGTCAATATGAGTAGAGGATAGTAAATTCCCCAACCAAGGGCGACATGGGTTTCTTTTCCAGAAAAAGAAGGTCGTCAAGGGTGAAAACAAAACGCTAAGTAAATAATGGAAACAAAGGATTTTTGCAATTACCAAATAAATAAAGAATAATTTGGGATGAGTATACAGATACATAAATGGGTGCCCCAGTGCAAGATGGCTTGGCCTGTGAGGGCGCAAGTTGCATGGAGAACTGTTGGGGGGTGGGGGGACCATGGGTGTGAGTTTCTGTATGAGGTAAATGAATGGAGGGAAATCTGCAGATGGGAAAATTGATTGTGGATGAAATGGAAGTTTAATGATACTGCGGAGGTGTAGTCAAAATAGAACCGTGAGGAGATAACCTGGGAGTCCATTGGGAAAGCTAGCAAAATGAGGCGAAGGAGTATGTGGTTGATTCTTGTAAATGCATAATACTATTGGGACTTCCATCCCTAGGGGGTGAAAAAAGCATGAGTGTCAAAGTGCCAAGGGGGACTATGAATGGGACAACTCATGTGGGGGAGGGTGCTACCAGGTGACAGTACCAAAATGCAGTGGAGGTGACAGTACCGCAAATCCAAATGTAGGGACCCTAAAGGCAAATGTTGGAGGGTGTGACTGGGAGATGCAATTGATATTTAGAGGGAATGATTACATGCCAATGTTGATCATATACCTGAAGGGGCTATGCTGATTTGTGACGACCAAGTACCTTCACATATTAAAACCAAATACCTGACATGAACAATATCTAAAGATAAAGAACATATAACAATTATTTGATATTTTTGAACATGAGCATGCGTACCTGGACGTGATGTGATAAAAATGCTCCCTTTGGTCCGAGTGCAGATGGTGACCCAGGGAATGTGACTGTATAGGTGGTGGGACCCTGATCTTGTGGCTAAAGACGGATAAAAAACATAGACTCTGATCTCTTGTAACTCAGTGTGGAAGTTTTGCAAAAGGGACTATATATGGTTGTGGGGCCCACAATACCACCTCATTTGTACCCATTGCTATAGTGAATCAATGAGATTATTTGGAGGAGTTTATGAGATTACGAGAGTTTGAGCCAGCCGATCCAGGATTTGCAAGAGTTAGGTTAGTGGTCCCATCCTCTTGCACAGTAGCTAGTTTCTATTTTTTGGGTAGGGGTCGTACGGAGGGTCGTACGAGGGTATTTTTTAAGGGTGGGCCCACTAATGTGCGGGACAAGAAAAGATACCCGTGCTGAGATGCATGGGTATAATTCCCTCTCTCGCACATGAAGTGTGACTATGTTGAATACATCCACGCATGGGGGCGCGTGGGTGGGACAGACAAGTGCGCACGTGATGCACGCCTATTTGAATTACAGTTGGGCATTGTGCACAGTTGTTTCTCAGACAGTTGTGCATCAGTATGCAACTATGTAGATAATAGGTGTGCATGAGTGCACACCTATGGGTGTGAAAGCTACGCATTGATGTGCATATGTTTCTCTTGTAGATGGGAATTGATGCGTAACTATGTGAAGAACAGGCACACATATGTGTGCGCTTGTGGGGGTGACAGTCGTGCACTTGAGGCAAAGATGAGGGGTGTTTTGAAAACTTGAATTTTTTGAATATTTTTTATAAATGATGAGTGTTGACCAGGGGTTTTTGTGTGATTGCAGGTGATCAGTTCGTCATGCCAGTTCAGTGGAGGGAGCAAGACTGGGAGCACCTTTGGGAGGCAGTGAGGGAGGAGTCGGGTGTTCAGAGACTCTTGGCGGCCTATGGGCTACTCAAGTTCTTCGACTGCCGACCGATACGATCACAGGAGTACCTTCTTCAGTATCTATTGTCAATGTGGAGCACTGATCTGCAGTGTTTCAATGTGTGGGGCTAGCAGCTGACATTCTCAGTTGTTGAGGATGTGTATTTCTTGACGGGGCTCCCCTTTCAGGGAATGTCTCTGCAAGCTGACCCCAAGTTGCCAGGGGATGTGAGGTTGATAGACCTAGCGTGGGATTATTTCTTGAGGCCAAACCTAATGTCGGGTTGGGTTGTCTAGATTGAGGAAATGGATGAGCTCTTGCATCAGTGCATCACAACAATGATTGTGAGGATCTAGGGATCCTTAGCTATTAAGTGGATCAGTGATGGTCAGTTGAGGATTATGGAGAGAGTCCTTGATGGGGATTTTTTCGCCTCGGGCTTGATGTTGCATGCCAAGATGATGGGGCAGATTCACCAGTGTCGGACCACCAACTCCAGTAATTTTTCCTTTAGATCTTTCTTGGTGGCATGGTTTCTGGAGAGGGTGCCCATGTTGCACCCTAGAGTGTTTTTGCCTACTGCAGGGCCATAGGATCCACGAATGATGTGATGGGATCATATTTTGGTATGTCATGGAGGGGGAGAGGGTGGCCACTATTTTAAAGCCACATTGGTGTGTGTGTGGTGCCATATGCCATAGATTATACTGTAGTTCCCATATGGTGGAATGGACTTCCGACATGACCCCAATATGGTGTTGCCTTTTGCAGAGGTTTGGAACCTGAGAGGTATGTTATGTTTTGTGATTTTGATAGTGTAGCATATTTTTATGTATGGATGGATGTTTATCCTATATTTTTTTTTGTTTTTGTATATGTGGGGCTGCGAGGCTGAGAGGCGGGGGTGGTTGGAGAGTTGGCTCGCCAGGGGCCAATGAGACCTCCGTGAGTGGGAGAGAAACGTCGGAGGGAGGAGGTTGTCTCAAGGCCAACAGATGAGGCGAGAGTCAGTCGGAGATGCAGGTTTGATGATCCAAGTGCAGGGCCAACGCATGCTCCTCAGGTAGTGGCTGGCAGGGGGATGGATGATTTTCGACATTGGTTGGAGGTAGTATTGCAGTGTGTGCTAGAGGGCATGTGGTTGCATATCAAGGACGAGAGGGTCATGGAGAAGTGTGTGGGTATTCTAGCAGAGTGGCGGACTATGATCCGTCAGGAAGTTGTAGCGGGGGCAGTGATGACTGGTCGGTTTCCTCGTCAACCTGGAGGACCCTCAGCTGGTGGGGCAACTCCTGCAGATAGAGGACCTAGTGGTGGCACTCTAGGGGCACCATGAGTGTTGTTTGTATATTTTTGTATTTATATAGGCATGCGAGCCCCTTTTGTATAGGGTAGTGTGACACCCATTTTGTACCTATAGGGGTGAGGGGGGCTCACTTGCCTATGGGCGATGTACATGTTGTGCTATTTTGTAAACATTTATGACACATTGATCGATATATATATATATGTTTGGGATCTCCATGATGTTTACATTTTTTTTTATTTTTGTGATGTTTATGATCTCTAATCTATATTTTGTGACCGATGTTTGATGAGTTATGTATCTGTAATGATGTCTTGATATGATAAATTCCAATCTAATACTAGGTTAGCCATGTTATCTACTATTTGATTAAATTTTCGTGGAATATGTGTAAATGTAATTGAATCAAAATTTTGAGATAAGAGTCTAACTTGCAGGTATTTGGGAAGGAGGAAAGGATCGCGTACACGGTATACATTGTTGAGTTGAAGGACAACAAGAGGGGAATCTAACAAGATTCTAAGGTGATGAAAGTGATGGTGACTGGCCTCAGCAAGGAGGCCAATAACGACGATGTATTCTAGTTGGTTGTTGGTTGCTAAGCCCAAACATATGTCGCTAGAGTGGAGCAATTCATGTGAGGGGGTGTAGAGGGCCCAAGCAACAGAAGTGAGATTCTGTGTCCAACAGCTAGCTCCATTAGCATAACCGATGTGGTAGGCTGATGGAGGAGGCATATATCAATAACATGAAGGGTAGATCAGACATGAGGAGTGGAGGTGAAAAAAGAATACTAAAAACTCGACAAATGTGTATGATGAAAAAGCTTAGGGTAGAATGACTATGCTCAGGCGTAAAATTTCATTAAGTACAACCCATTGACAATTTCTTTGAGAGGATAGCCTTCTGGAGAGGCCAAGATGTATGCGCCTTTAGTGAGGGTGTGTTGGAATATGTAGGGTCCATGCCATAATGACTCAAATTTCCCATGGCCGAAAGTATCATAAGTGATATCGTAGGCTAGGACGAGATCTCCTTCGTTAAAGGAGTGAAGGTTGGCATGACGGTCAAAGGTGACTTTAGACCATTTTTTAGCTGCCTCATTGTTCTGTAAAGAAGACCGATGATCTTCATCCAGTGACTCTAAGTTCAACAATCGTTGCTCCATTAGAGCAGTGTCAGGTATTAGCTCGATGGCGATGCACAATGTGGGAATTTCTCACTCAATGGGGAGGGTGGCTTCAATCCCATGGACGAGATGAAATGGTGTAAAAATAGTGGCATTTTTTATTGTTGTGCGATAAGCCCATAATGTTGAAAACAACATATGATGTCAATTGGTCTTATGTTTGTTGAAAGTGCGTTGTAGCATGGTTTTGACGATTTTGTTAATAGCCTCGATCTATCCATTGGACTGAGGGTAGTATGGGAAGGCAAACTCATTGGAGAATCCTAACCTTGAGAAGAGTTCGACAAAGATTTCATTCTCAAAGTGTTTATCGTGATCGGAGATTAACTGTAGTGGAACTCTAAAATAGGTAATGACGTGGTTGAAGAAAAAATGTGTTGTTGTGTCAGCGGTATTGTTGAAGGTAGGCATCTCTTCAGCCCAGTTGGTAAAGTAATCCATTACCATGACGATTTTCTTGTGTCCATTACTATATGGAGGGTTTCAAGTCATGAATTCTATGCCCCATTTGTAGAAGGGGCCGAGGGTGATGACTAGGTGTAGAAGAGCGAGTGGTGCTCGTGCTTTTTTTGCATAAAGCTAGCATTTGTCACATTACTTGACAATGTGGATGCAGTCATGAAACAATGTGGGCCAAAAGTATTAATTTTTTGGGTGGTGGACATACCTGAGAGGTGTCCATCGCAAGTATCGCTATGGCAATCGTTCAAGACCTTATCTGCTTCATCGATGGGCAAATATCGGTGGAGTATGGTGTCGACCCCACATCGATAAAAAAATTCTCCAATAAAGAGGTACTGAGGGGCCTGATGGAAAATGCGCCAACGATCATCTCGAGAGAGATGAGACCCACACTTTTTTGTTCGAAGGTAGACGAGAAGGTCGCCACACCAAGGGTCATCCAAGGGGATGTAGAAGAGGTATTCATTGGGGAAATCCATATTGACGAGTGATCCTGTAGTGTCTGATGGAAATGCCATGATGAGTTTGGCGAGAAAAAGTGCTTTCTTGATTTTGGGAGTTGAAAACTCTAGGTTGTATTCCTGAAGGATGATGATCCATCGGGCAAATTTTCCATTAATTTTCCATTGACTAAGCTAGTACTACATGGTGTTGGAATCTACCATGACTTTAGTAGTGCGAAGCATGATATAATGACATAGTTTTTGGACTGTGAGGGTGAGTTTCTCTTCATGATTGTATTTCATGGGTGGCCCTAAAAGATTTTTACTAATGTAGTAAATAACATGATCGTGGCCATCATCCCCTAATTGGATGAGAACTCTCCTACTACTGAGATGGCTGAGGCTGAAAAGTAGAGGATATAATCGCAATCATAGTTGGGAGGATTAATAAAAGGGGCATTGGATAGTGTTTCTTTTAAATCATAAAAAATGGATTGGGCATGTTCATCCCATCGAAATGGGATATCATGATGCAGTAAGTGAAAGAAACCATGTGCACAAGTGGCATAGTCTGGGACAAAGCATCGTAAAACATTTTCTTTGCCTTGTAGGCTCTGCAGTTGGCACAAATTCCTAGGTGGTGGAATTTATGTGATAGCTTGGACCTTGAGGAGGTCAATGGTGATGTCGTGTTGGGAGACTATGAACCCAAGGAAGCTTCTGGCAGTGATGCAAAGTACGCACTTGAGGGGGTTCAAGCAGATATTGTACTGGCAACATCATTGAAAAATTACTCGTAAGTCGTCTAGATGTTGGGTTCGTTTCTTGGATCAAGCAATGAGGTTATCCAAGTAAGCAAGGATGATGCGAGAAAGATCATGGAAAACATAAGTCATGGCCCATTGGAACGTAGCACCTGCATTCTTGAGTCCAAAAAGCATGACCCAATAAGAAAAAGTACCCCATGGGGTGGCAAATGTGGTTTTATACTGATCTTCTAGATGGATTTCTATTTGGCTATATTCAGAGAACCCATCCATGAAGGACAAGGCCTCGTGGCCTGCATAGTCATCAATAATTTGGTCGATGAAAGGGGTTGGGAAGTTGTCTTTGGGACAACAATGATTGAGATCACGAAAGTCAGTGAAGACACGAATAGTGCCCTATTTGTTGTTAACGGGGACGGGGTTGGAGACCCATGAGGTATACGTGATGGGGTATATGAACCTGATAATGTGTAACTTGTTAATTTCGGCTTTGATAGCCGCATCTTTGGATGGGTTAAGTGGTCATTGATTTTGACGGACTGGGGCGACATCTGGCCATGTGTTGATGCGATGTTCGACATTAGAAGGATTGAGGTCGGGCATCTTTGTATATGACCAGGAAAAAATATCCTGGTATTCATGAAAGAGAGATTTGTAAGATCTAATTTCCTCAGGGGAACATGCAGCACCAATGGTGATTTCTTTTATGATTCCCGGTTTGATGGAAATGTCAATTTTGATAGTGGGGGAAATGTTGGCCATGTTTCCTTCTTCAAAAGCATCAGGGGCAAGGATAGGGTTACTGAACCAATCTATATGCCCTGATGGAATAAAATCCTTAGTTTCGATTGCACATATGGAGGCTTGGCTAGGAGGCTCAAAGGCTTCCTCTGAGAGAAAAATCACTTTGCGATGAAGCGCTGATCTGGATTATTTTCGGCACGAAATGAGAGCGGAGATATCATAAAAAAAAATGCACAGAGATATCGCAGATATTCAATAATATAACATAAATGTATCAGATATGCAACCATAAACACAGATATATAGTAATACACGATTTCTATTAATGAAAGAAATGTACAGAGACTGTAAAATACAGAGTGAAAGACTCGCTAGAATGGTGGCAGCTTATCTCTGAGAAGAGATGTGACAGCTACTCACATTCACAAGAAGATCATTACAATGAGGCTCTGAAGGCCCTTTTACAATAAATAGGAATGCAAAAATTCCTAGACATCCAAAAACCTAACCCTAGGAGATGAAGCGCCAAAATTCATGTGGGCCCTGTTTGGGTAAGATAGTACATCAACTTCTCGGGGTTGTAACTTTTGCATACGATCTCCGTTTTAGGCGTGTGATAGCTCATTGGAAAGGTATCATCAAGGATATTAATTTTTGGGGATACATCATTCCTTTGGATATCATTTAGAACCTATATCTCAAAAAACCTTATTTAGGCCCTCAAAATGGCCCCGGAAGTTAAAACCTGCTAAAAATAGTAAATTGTCAAAATTACCATAAAGTTGTTTTGAGCCAGTTGGAAAAGGTGGGTGGCCACCGATATCCACCTGGATCAATCCTCCCTCCTTAGGAATCAATGGCATCCATTGCGTTGAGTTGATGGGGGAGAAGGAAAAGTGTTTGTTGAATCTGCATCTTGGTGAGCTACTTGTCTTGCTGGAGACATCGCACTGCTCAATTTCTGGAAGTCTATCATGAACCCATTGAGGTTGAGGTTGTTCAACAAGTCGAGATACATGAGAGGATGTTGTGCAGAAGGAATCTTTGCATTTTTATGCAGCCTTGTCGACCTGCTTCTATAGGATTGAAGGTGCTTGGGGCGAGGCTGTAGTGGTTGCAGTGTCCTTCTATTCTCCTTTTGAGCAGATTGTGAAGAAGCTAGATTTTATAGTATGAGATACTACTTTGTGACACTTTTTAGGTGGAACAGTAGTGGGAACTACCTCTGGTATTCTGTAGAGATGACCCCCCAAAGTGACAATAACACTACGAGGTCGAGACTCATAAATAGCATGGCGCTTCCACATATATGGCTGGCCCAAGAGAAAATCACAGACATCCAATGGGGCAACATCACATAATACCTCATCCTTGAAGGGTTGGATGCCATATGATAATCGACACTGTTGGCTGACATGAAGATCTCATCCTTGGTGAATCCACCCGATATTGTATGGCTGCGGGTGTGGTGTTGTCGAAAATCCTAACTGTTTGACAACTGCTGCTGAGATGATGTTCTTTTGGCTTCCGCTATCAACAATAAAACGCAGCGGGGTCCCCTTCACCCACATCTGTGAATGAAAAAGGTTCTCCCCCTCTTCAAGATATGTTGGTTTTTCAAGTTGAATTGTTGCGGTTGCAACAATAGCAGTGGGGTCTACATCAATGATCTGTCCTTTACCGGTATTTTTAGAATCAGATTCTAAATCAGGGTTCGGCTCCTTGTCTTTGATATTGGCCACCAATGACTGTTTTAGGCGACATTCATCGGTGTTCTGCCAAGGGATTTTGTGGAAATCGCACCATTTTCCGGTGTCCTTCTTTGTCTTCCCGTGACCCTTCTTTTCCTGTGTCTTGGATTGGTTTTCGAGAGACTGTTTGTTAGGGTTTTCTTTGTCATACTTTGGTTGTTGCATATTTGCAAACCTGAACTCCCGTTTGTTCTGGTGCTTAAATTTCTGCTCGATTTTAACAGCATATCGATAGGTAGCACCAAGTGATGAGATGTCCAGAAAATCCATTTTAGTTTGGATGTATCTGTGTAGAGCCCCACAGTATTTTAGAACCAAATGTCGCTCGGAGTCTTTGATACCCAGCTTGGTGTGCAAGGTATGGAAGGTATTGGTGAACTCCAGAACTGCTTGGCCCCTCTCTTTCCGTAGTGTGTTCCATCTCATGTACTGGTCCTCATAGTTGCCAATAGGGTAATATTGTTCCTTTACCGCATCCACAAAAAAATCCCAAGTGGCATCGGCCCCATATATTCCAGAGTCCTCTGTGGAACTTTGCTCCCAGTAAGTTTCCCACCAATGTTTGACATGAGGGAGAGCTTTAAGGAGTGCGAAGGTGATCTTTTCTTTGTCGGAAAAATTGTGAATAGAGAAATAACCTTCTAGCAGAGTTAACCATTTTTCTAGGGCTTCTGCATCTATCTGTCCTTCAAATAAAGGAATATCAAAATTAACTTGTACCTTGAAAGGCGAGGTGCCTCCAAAGTGGTCTCTTAATGAAGATGCACCTATTTCTATCAGCAGGCATTGAAGGATGTGGGAAAAATTCTCCATCATTTCGTCCCTCTGTTGCATGAGAGCTTGCTCAAGCAATAGACTGATAGGATCGTCTACTACGTTGTTTTTATTTTCTTCCGCCATTGAGGGTTTCTTGGGTGTGCGAGAGTCATTGTCCTCAAGAGAGACAATCTTGAGACCCAACTTGCTATACTCGGACCTCGTCAGGGACATGCACTGAAAAAACGATCAAGAACAACCTGCTCTGATACCACTGATCTAGATTATTTTTGGCACGAAATGAGAACGGAGATATAATAAAAAAAAATGCACAGAGATATTGTAGATATTCAATAATATAACATAAATGTATCAGATATGCAACCATAAACACAGATATACAGTAATACAGAATTTCTATTAATGAAAGAAATGTACAAAGACTGTAAAATATAGATTGAAAGACTCGCTAGAATGGTGGCAGCTTATCTCTGAGAAGAGATGTGAAGGCTACTCGCATTTGCAAGAAGATCATTACAATGAGGCTCTGAAGGCCCTTTTACAATAAAAAGGAATGCCAAAATTCGTAGACATCCAAAAACCTAACCCTAGGAGATGAAGCGCCAAAAGTCATGTGGGCCCCGTTTGGGTAAGTTAGTACATCAACTTCCCGGGGTCGTAACTTTTGCATACGATCTTTGTTTTAGGCGTGTGATAGCTCGTTGGAAAGGTATCGTCGAGGAGATTCATTTTTGGGGCTCAATCATGCCTTTGGCTATCATTGAGAACCTATATCTAGGAAAACCTTCATTTAGTCCCTCAAAATGGCCCCGGAAGTTAAAACCTTCTAAAAATAGTAAATTGTCAAAATTGCCAGAAAGCTATTTTGAGCCAGTTGGAAATGGTGGGTGGCCATCGATATCCACCTAGATCAAGTGCATTCCATGGGAAATCGGGGGTAGTTAGTTCCTCCAGGACATCTTCGTCGCAGTGGAAAGTGCGAGAATATAGGGGATCTAGGGAGGTAACATTGGTGACTGTCACCGTGTGATTGTCTTCTCATGGTGAAGATGTAGAGGGGGTATCGTCGTTATGGTGCGATGGCGCACTTGAAATAAACCAAATGTCCAAACAATGTGGGTTGTAAACTGTGGTCAGGGGTAAGATTTCTTGAGGGAAATGAACCAAAGAATTGGGAGGATTTGGGGGAAGATCCTCAGACAGTCTATCCATGAAACAAGGAGGGGTGGGAAGTGACTCAGGTTCAGGGGAGGTGATGTGAAAGATATCTAGAGAGGGGATAGGGGGAATCACTTGTATCACATGAAGTGAGGTGGTTGGAGGATTTTGAATAAAGGTCATTTGACGATGCCTATATTCAATGATCAAAGGACACTAGTTTGTGAAATGATTAAGTGAGTCACAAAGAGAGTAAGGGAACCTCATCCATTCATTGACTGAGGTCGAGACATAATGGATGTTGGTGACGTGGGTACTCGATGACATGGGTGGAGAGGGATCTTGCTGAAAGCTTTAACGTACCATTGTTAGTGTCTGTCGAAACTGAGGTAGAGTAGGGCAATGATGAGTGTAGTGGCCATATTATGAATAGATGGCACATCTGAATTTGGTTCACAACCCTTTATTTCATGTAGTCGGGGAAGTTGTGGTACTACTAGGTGTGCTTGGTGAAGCGATGAGCGATGTGGTTTCTCGAGGGAGTTGGATCAGATTGCGTAACTCGAGAAGAGAAGAACATCTATTAGTGGGGTGTCCCTCTCTTTCGTATAGTGCGCAAGGAGGTTGAACTTGGGGAGGAAGGGGGGTGGTGGGATCTTTCTTCTTCTGTCTTCCCCCAGCCGTAGCAGTGGTGCCAGCCGATGGGGGTGAGGGTGGTGTGGTTGGAGTTAGTACTAGAATCTGCATCAGGATTCCCTCTGATTGGGGAGGGAGGGATGGTTGAGGAACCATCGTGGGTGGGTGTAGATACCATAC
Source organism: Picea glauca (assembly GCA_000966675.3). Classification (NCBI taxonomy): domain Eukaryota; kingdom Viridiplantae; phylum Streptophyta; class Pinopsida; order Pinales; family Pinaceae; genus Picea; species Picea glauca. The sequence continues at coordinate 944,460 of JZKD02S2437547.1, read as the reverse complement.
TGGAATGGAAATCACCATGTTGGGAAGGGTAAGCATTGCGGCTACCTGAATAGCTGGTACTCATGGTGGGGGGTAGAAGAAGGGGATTTGAGTAATGGCTTGGAGGATTGTTTCCCAAATCAATATATTCCATTGGGGAAGGGTGAAATTGGGGATAAGTGGTGTTGTAGGGTTTTCAGGTAATCCCTAAGGTAGAATTTCTTCAAATAGTGGGACATCGAGGGGTGGAGAAGCCTCAATGGGAGGAATGGTATCCCCAGTTTCAGTTCCATTAGAAGATATGACACACACTTGTGTTGAGGGGTGTATGAGCGGTGGTGCTCCATGGTATGCCCCTAGAAAAGGTGGGTCTTGGAATATTCTGGGGCCCATATACATGAGTGGGTACGCATCGAAACTAGTGTGGACAATAGGTAAGATGTTATCGATGTTGGAGGAGTGGTTAGGCTCGTAATGTGAAACTTGGTCGATGGTGATGATTTTCCCATTGTGGGGGAACATCATTGTTCAAAACAAGAAGAGGCCACTAATTTCATAGTGTACATGTAGCTACGACCAAACAAGATGTTATAATCAAGAGGGGCGTCTATAACTTCAATGTCGATAAGGATGGTCTTGCCCTCGAGTTCAACGGGAACATTTTGAAAGATCCCTTCAGGGGAATATGGTTGACCATCATAAGCTCTTAAAGTTATGGTGGATGGTACTAGCTTTGGGGAGCCAAGCTTCTACCATACAATATTGGGCATGATGCATGTGGATGCACCTTCATCAATGATACACCGATGAACCATGATGTTTCAAATCTTGACTAGAATCTAGAAAGATACCAAAGAAGAGAGGCAAGGTTCCCCGAAATCTAGATCAAATGTGATGAGTCTAGTCTCAGCTAGGTCGACTGCCCCCAAGGAGGAAAGCAAGGATTTCCATTGATTTGGATAGGTTTGGAGGACTTCCAATCCAACATAGTTGTAGTGGAACATGCCAAGTCATCAAACAGACTGTAATTATGTGTCTCCCTAGCCTGAGGGTTGTTGACATTATGTCGTAATGGGATGTGTGGGACACGAATGGAGGGTTCAGTGTTAGGGCATGGAATCATCAAGGGTTGTCTGGCTATAGCTAGAGCTACTTCCAAAGTGGTGAGAGTAGATTCAGGGGATGTGTTGTATTGATGACTGTACATTTGTAGAAGAATTTACTCTTCGCTAGTGAGGAGCATATTGTGATTCGCCGAATTTACAGGGTTTTGGTACTATCCCATTTGTGGTGGGGGAGGATGTATCTCATGTTGGGTATTCATCACACCTTGGTGTGGAATAGGGTTTTGCAACACGATTGGGGGTGGTTGCTTCAAATACTGTTGTGGGACCTGTTGAGGGGCAGCAGACGTTGGAGGATGTTTTGCGTTCATGGAATATTTCATCTGTTTAAAGTCAACGATTTGGGGGAAATGGTGAGTGTAATGGCCATTCTCACCACAAAGAGTGAAAGGGAAGTTTGTCTGGAGTTTTTTGTTGTTGTTCCTCCCTTGGATTTTTGTTTTATTGTCCCCTTGGGGGTTCTGGTTACCCTGGTTCTGGTTTCCCCAAACAAGTTGGTTTTGTTGGGGGTTATTTCCCCTTGGTCTCAATTTATTATTGTTTCATTTTTTCCCTTTCTTCTTGGCATTATTCTACTTATGGGTCAGATTTTCCGTATTCAGTTGTTCGAAATTTTGAAATTGTTGAATGGGAGAGGGTTGAACAAGGTTAACACCGGTGTGTGGTTGTCCTTGTGGAGTAGAAATCAGCTGTGGAGGACCAGGAAATGGAAAATATATATTTTTTTGTGGAAGCGATCCATAGGGTGCATAGGAAGGAAAAGTGCTTTCACTAGTGCCTAAGTTATAAGCTGAGGTAGGGGGGGTACCTGAACTTGGTTGAGAGGTCGGGCGCATCATGGGTGTCAGAAAGGGTCCACTCATGGGTGGAGGAAGGGCCATAGGATATGGTTGTTGATAAGGGGGAGGATGGTAATAAGGTGGCCCTCCATATATCGACAGAAATTGGGGTGTACCGTACATAGGTAGTGGTTGGATGTACGGGTTATGGTTTTTTGTGGTACCAATCAATCCATATGCCGCGTGAGATATCCCAAGTTTGTCCTGGCTGAATGGTATGGGTCTTGGTGTGTCAAGTATTACTATGTATAAGTAACCCGACTGAGCATAAATGAGGTCATATTGTTGATCCTTGCTGATTAATTCCTCTTTGATTTGGGGGAAGGTGGATGCCACATCTTTGGCAAGGATAGAGACGAGTGATTTGAGAAACCAATCGAGACATTGTTATTTGGTGGTTTCTTCTTTGCATAAACTACGTCGTCGATGCCATTAGTGAATGGGGTCAGTGATATTTGTAGCCGAGGTTTGTTTTCACTTAGAGAGTAGTTCGAGACCAATTTTCTGATGAACTTGTAAGTGAAAGAAAACCCAAAATTCTTTGGCCCAGGATTCAAAAGTTACATGGGACCCTTATTTTTCGTCCACCTACCATTTTGCTTATGGACCAGTGATTGTGCACTGAAATAACCTTAAGTGTATGGAGTCGTCCATGATGTTGCTTGAAGAGCACCATAAGTGAAAGGTCATGACATGGTTGGTGAGGTCTTCCCTCGTTGTACCTTCAAATTTTGGAATGTTTGAAGGTAGTTTGGTAGGCATATTGGGCCATGTGGGGTCATGCAATATAGGGTCATTCGTGAGTTTACTCAAATAAAGAATGTTTAGGGATGTCAAATATGGCATGGGGGGTGGCAGTGGAGGGTTAGTTCCAAACATGGTGTGAGTAGGTAGTGGACCTGACCCATGAGGGGGGTTTGGTGGGGTTGTACTTCTCCCTTGAGAAGAATCTTGACCTTCTCCTCCTTGTGAGGGAGAGCTAGTGGATAGATGGCCTTGGGAAGTGGACCCAAGTAAGGTGGAACCAAGCAAAGAAAATCCCAAAAGAGTGGCACTCACAGGGGTGTGAGATGGTTGATTCGGTGAGTTGGAAATACTAGGAACTCCTCCTAGGATAGGAGGGAGAATTTGCAAGTGTCTGGAACGATAGGGATTCTGTGGGTCCCCTATGATGTCTGAATAGAAAAGTGAATGTGTGAAAATGGTGATGAGAGCAATAAGTGAACAAGAGACTTGTATAATTTTGGACCTTCACAATATATCTCACAATCACATGTAATCAAGTGAGTATCATACATAAATCAACTGATAACTAAGCATACATGTGGGTAGGTTGATTTTGTCCACATGGGAGAACAAAGAAGACAAATTCTCATGTCCTAAAAAGGTGTAACATCCTTCCTCTCAAATAGCACTGGACCTTCCAATAACACTCAACAATGGGGTCTGAAGCCACCGGAAGAGGAACTAGTGAAGGATGAAATAATCAGTTATAATGAGGGGTGGAGGGTGAATATCTTGAAAGATATGGCGATATTTCCCAATATCCATACAAAATCTGATCAAGGTGCAATTGCATCCCACAATTTCCACCTGGGTAGATGTCCTAAATTTGGCCACTAGGTACCTCGGTCAAAGTGAAACATTTAGATTTTCGGCCTCATTAATGGGTCACGGGTTGGATCCCTTCCAAGAGTTGGGTGACTCAAGGGGGGATGCACAAAACAACTAGACCTTGGCCTTCAACCCTTCACGGGTATCTCACTGCCTTATGGTGTTATCAACACTTGACTTGGAGGATTTTTAAGTTCCCTAATTGTCAACTTCTAATGTTTGAAGATGTGAGAACCAGATAAAGTGGGGTTATTTGGATGCCTACCCTCGAGATCCTACCTAGATTAAAAAATTTCTTTTGGCACCTCCTGTGGAGGAAACCTTAGTGATTTTTTAGAAAAAAAATTAGATGTGGTTGGTTGAGAGATTGGGGGTGTGAACCGATCTCATTGGAATTAAGTGGGTGTGGATAATTTCTTCAAGAAATAGTGGGACATTTCAGAATCCCTTTGGAGGAAACCTACTTCAACCTCCAAAATTTGAGATGAAATTATGTGAGTGAGGAGTGACTTTGTGTGTGAGAAAGTGAACAAATGTGCTAAATTTTAATAAGTTAGGTGTCAATTTACAACATGTGGACTTCCCGTGGTCCTTACAAATATTGATTACCTATCTTGCTAGATGTCATTGGTACAAATTTGCAAAATTTTAAAATCCCTAAAGAACTAGCATGTGGTCATATGGGTCCTTACCACTCCTTTAAACTCCCTAATGTGATTTATACTAAGAAAGCTTAAAAAAACTATCCTAGATTGTAAGCATGTGGGCATGTATGGGCCCATTACTTTTGATCTTTAAACTCTCCTAGTGATGTAAACTAAGAAATTAATTTCAAAAACTACCCTAATTTTGCAACATGTGGGCATGTATGGGCCCTTACAAATTTAATATGTTTAAAAAAAAACTAAGAAGAACCCTAGGGGGGCTTTGTCCTATCCTAAATATTTTTTTAAGGGAGATGAAATGTCCCCTTAATCACCTTTTTGATTCTTAATATCACTCTATGGTGTGAGAGAAGAGCATACTCAATGATTAAAGTTTGATTTCTAGTCCCAATGCAAGTGTTTTTATATGTGATAGCAAAAAATCTCAACTTAACTTTTACAATCAAAACAAGCCATCCATGTGGAAAATAAAGCAAAATAGGAGAAATATGGGTCTTTTTAAACCCCTAAGTGCCTATGTTTTGATTAACATTTCGTGTAGGAAAGGAATCTAAGTGTAGCACATTTACAATTTGCAAAAAAGTAAGCTTTTGAAGGCTAGGGGCCTTCAAATCATCACAAAAACTCTTACAATTTCAGAATTTTGGACAGATGCATGGGTTAGAGTTCAGACAGAGGCACAATGGATGTACAATGCATAGAGCATCGAGGACCTTTTGGTGCACAATGCACAGAGAAATGAAGTGTTGTTGGCGAACAATGCTCAGAATGTGCGTCTGTGGGCTAAAACACCCACGCACGTTCTGATACGCATCCGAGGGGGATTTTAAGTGGAATTCTCCTCCTCCAGCTCCAAACTTAGCTCTTGACAGGTAAGGCGAGGCCAGTTATGGTTCCTGCAAGGAAAATGGGTCAAAAAGAAGTGCTTAAACAACCCAAAGAGGGAGGAAATTCATACCTTATCTCCAGTATGATTGCCAATCTGTTGTGTTTGTTTCATTACTTGGATGAGAAAAACAAGGGAACTTACAAGTCTAGTTGGGCGTGCTAGACAAGACATATGTTAGTGTATGAATTAAACAATCCAAGCACATGAAATAAATAAACAAATAAACAAAAAACAATTAAGGAAATAAAACTACAATGCAGAAGAAACTTTGAACCAAAATCAATCAACCAAATGACTGAGATTATGACACCAATGGATAACTATATTAGTTGGAAAAATACCATAGAGAAAGGATGACTTATGGATCCCCTCTTCCTCCTTGGGATGGCTCTTGAGTCCCCTATTTGAGATATCTTCTTACAATGATATACTAGAAAGAAAATGGTCAATAAATCCAAGCTTATTCCCTTAGGAGGTGAGGGGAATAGCTTATTGGAATGTTGCTAGAATGCTCCAAGAAGAAAAGAGGTTTCTTGAAGGAGGATTGAGGCAGCATAACATTACTATGAGATTCTTAAATTCTTAGTGCCCATGGCCTCCATTTATAGCATGTCTTTGAGGAAATATCCAACTGGTTCTTAGTGTGGACAAGGGGCCCTTTAAGGAACCCTTAGGTCTTTGACCATCCCCCCATTCAGATTCAGCTCATATTTGAGGGTCAAATCAAGTTGGGAGTTGGTATAGAAGTGGGCGAGGGGCCAACAAGAACCATAAATGCACTGTTCACAGGAGTGCACAGATTTTCTCGTACACAGTCGTGCATATGGTACATTGTGTTCTCTACGAACTTCTTTGGCCCACGCACTATGTGCGTGCTTCCTTTAGTGTTTCAGTGCATGCCAATTTTTTGACCAGTTGTATAGTTTTTGCCCCTTGGAAATACACATTTGGTGTTGGGTGAACTAATAGGTGTTTGGAGATGCTATATTCCTGTAACCATTTGCATGCAATGCTACGGATGAAATTTCAGTGATAAATCTATGATCTAGATTGGGGTTTAACTCCACTAAAGCAGGAAACCAATCTACCACACAACGATCTCAATTCTTCAACTTCATGCTTGGAATAGGTGAAACAAAGTCTCACACAAGTATGTCCAATTCAACACGTCCACAACTCACAGATCTATGAAATCAAACACACAAAAAATTACATTGTCACACCTCTCATACACACCTAGGCCTCCCATGAGGGAGTTACCCAAAGCAGTAACCTGCTCTGATACCAAATTGAAAATCAAGATGCACACCAAAACTATTTTCCATTATGTATAATCACAATATAAATACAATTACAAGTAGCTTAAGATAGATAGCTATCTTAACTACACAATCGAGATAGTTGAGATAATATCTCTGTAACAAACTCATACCCAAACCAATTCTATTGTAAGCATTATTCTAACAAATTATCTATTTAAATACACTACTAATAATAAACATTCTCAGTCCTCTACATTATAAAGTGAGTGATGTTAACGATAGGTGTACCAACATCCACATAAATTGATGCCCATCTCCTTAGTTATGCATTTTACATGCATTTATATTTAAAATGCATATCTCCACTATATATGATATTATAGCAATTTTCGTGCATTATCATAGCAAGTGGAATCATATTTTCAATTTGATTGTCTTTTGACAATTTGAAAATTGAATGTTGTTTATTCCTCCGATGAATATATCTCAAACATGACATTGATTACAAGAATCATTTTAATGAATATATCTCAAACATGGCATTGAGTACAAGAATCATTTTAATGCACACCTTAGCATAGTTAGTATGTATCTCATTCCTTGTTCATGTAGACATATGTATATAGGATAAATAGGTAGATTTAGTGAACATTGTGTGGGTCTACAATAGATGCACATGAATAAAATCACCTATGTTGAACATTCACAAGATATAAAGCATCATGCATGCATTGAGGATGTAAAAGTCATAGCTAGGATAAATTATTAAATGAAGAAGTTTATTAAAGAAGTAATTGAGATAATACAAAAGCAATCTACGATGTATCTTCAATCTAATCATAGTAATCATCATGAAGATGGGTTCAAAAGGTTTGTCCAAAACGATATAACATACTAATTCAATCACCTTAAAAGAAAATTAACAAAATCAAAGATTAGATAGTGAATAAAATCATTAATAGGAAAGGAGTCAAGAAATTCATAAAGTTGAAATATCCTTCAAGGAAATGGTAAATGGTAGGATGGGATGAGAAACTATGTTCGAAGCAAGTATTCCAACCTTTAATGTAGTTAGTGGATTGAATGGACCTTTATTTGTTTCAATCCTTTTCTCATTCTATAGAGGAGGTATCGTTATATCATATTTGACCACCCTTAGCCTAGAAAGGTTGGGATTAACTCATCATTATGCTTTTATAAACCTGCATATCAATTCTCAAAGTTATTTTACACTGATTATTATAGGCCATTAACACTAAATAAAATTGCACATAACAAAAAAAAATCAAAACATGGGCTTGAAAGATTTTTTTTTAATAGGAGCTTATGATAAAGCATTGACGTCGGATATGAAACCTTGAGCAATATCTAAAAATTTGTTGAATTATATATCGTAAAGAATTTTGTAAATTTGCTAAACAATTATATAAAGTAAATGCACTTCATGGAGTAAAAGTCCATGTAAAAGCATGATCGATCAATCAGAAGATAGGAAAGATACAATGATGATATTGGATGAATTACATATGATCAATCCATCAACTTTGGACTTCTCAAGTTAACAAGCATAATGAAATAAAAAGAGACAACAAGCATAATGATTTTTTATGGTCAACAAGCATAATGATTTTTTATGGTCAACAAGCATAGTGAAATAAAAAGAGACAACCAGAAGTAAGGTGAAATAAAAAGAAGTAACAAAAAGTAAGGTTATACATAAAACAACTCTGATTCCGATTCCAAGAGTGGATTTCATCGAATAAGAAAAAAAATCCAAAAAACATACATAAAACAACATTTAGTATTCTTAGAAAGTAATTGAAGGGATTGTAATAATATTTGGCATTTGTAATTCTCTAACCTACTTTAAACAATGGATAGTCTTTATTTTTAGTTTTTATTATTCCTTCAATCTTGTATAGATAAATAATATTTTGATTATTCATACTCAAGATCTTGTAGCTTTTCAAAGACATCATAATCATTCTATCATAAAGAAATATGGAAAAGGAAAGGGAGGAAATTGAATTCCTTGGAGTGCATATTAAAATTGGAAAAGAGAAAATACAACACATTTATGAAATGCATGAAAATTTTCCAAATACAATAAAAGCTCCAAAGATTGTAATCATTCCTAATAAGTTTCAATTATATTCTATCTTTCTTATATTTACATAGATCCATCTTAAATCTGGATCTATTAAGCACTGTCTTGAAGTATAATTTTTTTAATAATTTAAGATGGATTTAGGCTAAGCGGAAGAGAAGAATAACACTATTTTTATGTATATATTTTATTTATAGTATTTTTGTTTTTGTATAAATATAGATCTCTCTTTTTATCTCTTTATATAGCTATTTTTATATTAAGTGTACATATAAAATCTCTCTTTAGTGCGCACACACACACATATTTTATTTATATCTATATCTATATTTTTTCCTTATATTCTAACTAGATATGAAATTTCAAAAAATGCCTAAGATGGCTCAAGCTCATTTATATGGATTTAAAAGAATTTGGTTCTAAAGTTATGGAGAAATGGAATTTTCATTTTGTCACCACACACACACACATACATTGAGATACCTCTCTTGTAAGTTTTATTTCAAAATAGATAGGGCCTATGTCGAAGAATAGTTCTACTACATATGGTATCATAGACAACTCAATCTCACATACTATCTTGTTTTCTCACATGTTGTTTTCTTATTATTTTTGCATTAGAATTGCATAACATATTTGACTTAACTCATGACATGGGAAACAACATCCTAGAAGTTGATCTCAAGAATCTACCATAACCTCTATCCATAATAGAGAGTGGGTTTGTAGAGGCTCAAGTGCAAAGAGATAACAAGATTGTGTTATGGTTGGATATCTAAAGATCCTCAATGAAATATTCCCTCAAAACTTTGATTTGTTATTCAGTTGTAATTTGGCAACAACTTTCACAAGATTTTTTAAGCTTAGTATCCTATTATTCTAATACATGCAATTATTGAACAGACTCTAGCCAACCCTTGGAACATAAAAGATGTGAGTGGTTTTTAGAATGGAGAATTGGCACTAATCTCCATAGATTAGAATCCGATGTGTTGTACATTAGATGCATTATACATATTCATTTCACGACAATGGTTATTTCTATTAGTTGAACATCCCTATATAGTGGTTTAAATGTTCATAGTAGATTAGATATAAAAGATGCTTCTGGTCATATTGTGAGGCTTTTTAGGCTAATGCTAGCAATTGTTTTCATTTGGTTACCTTGTCCCATATCTTTGTATTCCTTTATTATATCCCTGTCTCACACAGTGTTAATGTGGTGATTGGAACAATTCAATTAGTGAGACTTAGTCTTGTATTGAGCCATTAGACATGGATAATATTGGAATGAACTTATTTAGCAAATCAAGATCCACATACACCACCCTTGGCTCCCATAATATTCTAAATTTGTATAAAAATAAAACTACTATAATATATCATTGTGGTATATTGAAACAAATACAAAATCATTGTCCATAGTAGCTATAATGTAATTAGAGTAGACATTCTAACAACTAGATCTAGTATAGTTCAAGCATTTTTACCCTTCATAAATGGACATCAATGTAAGAGATGAATATATTTTGGTTATAAATATGTACATTTATCTCAATCAGAATTTATTTTAATCCCCATTTTTTTTTTTGATCTAGGCTTGAATACTTAAATAAGCGTTACATATATTTTAAACCCCCTATTTTCTTTTGATCTAGTGTTGAATACTTAAATAAGTGTTACAGACATAGCTCACCTTGATAAATGGAATGAAGCTTGTAGATGTCAATTCAAAGAAGGACTTAATAGACATGCATACTACTCATTTCAACTGAACTACAACATGGCCTTCTCTAAAAAAAATAATCCACAAAAACTTGTGATGAGTATCAAATTAAAAGAAGTAAATTTGTTGCCACAAGTATCTTACCTATCATTTGGAAGTAGAGAAATTTCCAATTACATAATACCTTCTTGAAAAATGGGAACCCACCCCAAGGAATCAGGTTTCCACTAATGGAACATAACTTGATCCATTCTGGAAGGGTAGTTGACAAATAAGGGTTAAATAGAGGATAATGTTCCTACAATCAAAGAATATTTGAATAGAAAAAAATCCTAATCATTTTTCATTAAAGAAAACAAGTCATTTAGGGATAAATTGTCTCTAAAACTTAGGCCAACAAATAGATAATTGATAACAATAAATTCCATGCCCTATATTGACAAAATATAGCCACCTATACAAATTCCCATTACACATAAAAATGAGGAAGTAGAGACCTCTAGAATAACAAGTCAAATGATCTATATGCAAGTACTAGATATTTTTTATGTCTCCATCAACATGGTTGGGTGGTCAGTGGTAAATCTATAAGGAGTGACTGAGTCTATGGTTGGGTGGAAACAGGCACCTCTTCCAGCAGTTGCATCAAGCCTTTTGGTTCTGATAAGTGTTTTTATACTTCGCATATTAAACTGAAATAATGAATGAATGAATGCATGTGTGTATACGTTTAAGATTTTCCTCTGTATTGAATGATCAAGTGATGTGTATGTATTTATCCCCTTGAGGACTTATTCTTCTTCTTGATTTTCCATAAGCTCTAGTTTAACCCTCGAAGGTGTTTTCCCCAGGGGGTTGCCTCCCATTTTCAGAGTCAGAGAAATCCTCTTGACACTGCTACCGTCTCGCTAATTCCACGAGATTTTCCCACCCTATTTTAGAACTTAAGTTCTATGAGCTAGGAAGGCACTTCCTTCAAACCAGTAGCCCAAGAGACCTTAGTCTCGTGCCCACAGCCTTAACCAAATCTCGGCTAAGAGTAGAGATTATATCCTGAGATTCATCAGAGGATCCATATGACCAGGGTCTAGGAAACCTACGCTAAGTATGAAAGGAGCTATCTCTTGATGGCTTCAGAGCTTAGGGAGCCTGAAGTCCTAGGATGTCAAACTTCATAACTACCAAATTACCGAATTTTGGAGTCGTGAAAGGTTGTGAGCCATTGATCTGGGAATCCTTCGGGTTCTCTCCTAGTTGTCGGATCTACTATGTATTCATCTTGGCGTTGACCACTTCGGGAGAACAAGGATGTTGTAGCATCAAAACCCTTGAAGGTCGAAGCTGCAAAGTGATGTAGACCGTGGATATAAGGACCCGTTGGGATCCCTCTTGACCGTTCGATCGTGGGGACGTGTGTATCACGTAGAAGAGAACATGGGGACCCACGTGTCAAGTGATGATGTTTCTAGGTGTGATGACCCTGTGGCATGGGAAGGGGATGAGGGTGGCCTGAGGCAGGTGCCATGTATACTTACCGGAATGTCTTAAAATGACATATGTTGCTTCAGGAGTGGCCCAAAAATGGGACCCTGGAGTGGAAGTCATGAGCCATAGATCTTTGAAGATTACTTGGACATCCTCAGACCATTAGATATATGTCGCAGTCAGCCCGAAGTTGACCACTTCAGAAGAATAGGGGCATTGTAACGCCAAATTCCCTAAAGCTCGAATTCACTAAGTGATGAGGATCGTCGATCCTTGGATCCTTCAGGATCCCTCTCAGTCATCAATATGCAGGGACGAATGTTGATAGGTCCTCTAGTCCGGGGATTAGTTACTTCGGGAATTTGGGGAGTAGTGTGTCGATAAAACCTTGAACGTTGAATTCATGAAGTAACGAGAGTTGTAGATCTATGGATACACTAGAGTATAGGGTCTCGTTACAAACAAAACTCTAATTTGGATTGTTCAACAATTTCCTTCACTACTTATGATTTCATAGGTGTATAAGATAATGATCAATTTGTAAATCCTCGTTCAATACTCCTAATAGTGATTATTCTATGCTAATGCTTGGGCTATGATTTATTGATAGAGTGTTTCATTGGTAGAAACCTTAATGACTAAAACTAAAACAAATAATGAGAGTTTCAATATAATAACTTTGACATGGCATAAGAAAAAAACAATCTAGCATCATAAGTGAATATCTAGAAATACCTCATAAAATAGCACTTATATTGAAAATAAATTATACAAATTGAGTGTACCACAACAAAGGGAATATATACAGATACCTCATAAAATAACACTTATATTGAAAATAAATTATAGAAATTGATTGTACCACAACAAATGTATACCAATCAAATGAATAAATATATTAAAGGGGAGAGCTTAAAGTCAATACCAACTCTAGATTGAAATAAAATTTCAACTTAAAGTTTAAGATTTAAAATAAAATATCTAATTTGAGATTTAAAATAAAATATCTAATTTGAGATTTAAAATTAAATATCTAATTTGAATGTAAAAAAAAACTAAAGAGTTGAGTTTCAGGTTAGAACTAAAAAGTTGAGTTTCAAGTTCTTTGTTGGGAGATATGTCTAAGTAAAGAGTGTTACTTAGTCAATGTAATCTTTGCCTCTTGTATTTTTTTTTAAGAGGTTTCAACTTCCAT